>JAWZYT010000301.1:350000-360000 GCA_034508575.1 Petrolisthes manimaculis
TCACTGGTTGTTTGATAAATAGTGTGGCAGACGTCCGCCCACTGGAGGGGAGGGGAGGGGAGGGAAGGGGGAAGGGAAAGGAGGGAGGAATGAGAGAGGGAAGAATAGGGAGGGGAAGGTAGGGGAAGGGAGGAAAATGTAAGGTTGGTTAAGGGAGGAAAAGGTAATGTTGGTTAGGTGAGGGAAAGGTAGGGGAGGGAAAGGTATGTTAGGTAAAGGTGGAGTGGGATGGGGGTTGCAGTAGGCTGTATGTGTGTGTGTGTGTGTGTATGTAAAATGTATGTAGTGTAGGTGAAAATGTAGGTGTGTAGAATGAGTGTAGTGAACTCGTGAGTGTAAAATGAAAAGAAAAAATGTGTAGTGTAGAGTGTAAGATAAGTGAGAGAAAAAGGTGTGTAAGTGAGAGAAAAAAAAAAGGTGTGTATGTGTATTGTGTGTTGCAGAGTGAAACAAAAGCGTATGTGTAAGTGTTAGGTATTAGTGTAAGTGTAGTTGTGTAAAGTGTTAGGTGTAAGTATAGTTGTGTAAAGTGTAAGTATAGTTGTGTAAAGTGTAAGTGTAGTTGTGTAAAGTGGTAGCTGTAAGTGTAGTTGTGTAATGTATATACAGGACGAGTCTTGTGTAGATTACAAAGGTTATAATAAAAAAAAGAATATTTGTGTATATTTGGTGTAAGTGTAGGTGTGTGTGTGTGTGTGTGTGTGTGTGTGTGTGTGTGTGTGTGTGTGTGTGTGTGTGTGTGTGTGTGTGTGTGTGTGTGTGTGTGTGTGTGTGTGTGTGTGTGTGTGTGTGTGTGTGTGATAGGCGTCCTTGCCCAGAAGGCTTTGTACTAACACACACTTCTATGGATTCGCTAGGGGAGAGGGAAAGAGGAGAGAGGAGAGAGGGAATGAGAAAAAAGAGGAGAGGGAATGAGAAAAGAGAGGAGAGGGAATGAGGAGAGAGGAGAGAGGGAAAGAGAAGAGGAGAGAGGGAATGAGGAAAGACAGGAAAGGGATGGGGAGGAGAGAGGGAATGAAAGGGGAGAGGGAATGAATAGGGAAAGGGAATGAAAGGGGAGAGGGAATGAAAGGGGAGAGGGAATGAAAGTGGAGAGGAGAGGGAATGAAAGGGGAGAGGGAATGAATAGGGAAAGGGAATGAAAGTGGAGAGGAGAGGGAATGAGGAGGGATAAAAGGAGAGGGAGTTAGTAGTATAATAAAGCACTGAAACAACGTAAGAAAAAACTATATTATGAAGCACAAAGTGAGAAAAGTGAAGCATAATGAAGCACTAATCAACTAATTCTCTTGATAAAATGTAAAAAAAAAACACGTGGAGAGGAAGCAGAAAAACTGAAACATGTATAGATAAAACAAGAGAAACATGTGTAGATTAAGAAGAGAAACAAATATACATAAAACAGAGTAGCGTGTGTGTGTGTGTGTGTGTGTGTGTGTGTGTGTAACAGGATGAGAGAAGCGATGACAGGAAGCGAAACTAGTTGACAAAACGGATGGGGAGAGAGAAAGGGGGGAGGGGGAGGGTGAGGGTGGTGGAGGAAGGGAGAAGGTGGAGGAAGGAAGAGAGTGGTGGAGAAAGGGAGAAGGTGGTGGAGGAAGAGAGTGGTGGAGAAAGGGAGAAGGTGGTGGAGGAGAAAGGGAGAGGGGTACATCAGCATTGAGTGAGTGAGGGAAGAAGGGAGGGGAGGAAGGGAGGGGGTATTATGAAGGGGGTGGGTAAGTGAGGGGTGGATTATGTAGGGGGTGTCAGATTGCAGCCCTCCGCCCAGAACATGCCACAGACACGCCCCTCAACCACGCCCACGCTAGGGGGAGCAGGCAGGGGAGGGGGGGGCACCAGATTACACTAATGGGACATACAAGGTGGGAGGGGAGGAAGGGGAGGGGTGGGGTAGGGGAGGGGTAGGAGTAGGGGAGGGGGAGGAATAGGGGAGGGTGAGGGGAAGGAGTAGGGGAAGAGGGAGAAGGAGAAAGAGTTGGATTATTATAGTAACTGAAGAACCGTTTCCATGCAGTAAAGACAAACCTTCATATAATAATAAAACACGTCTTGCTTAAAATGACACAACTTACACTACCTGAAAGCACACACACACGCACGCGCGTGTGTGTGTGTGTGTGTAGAAGCGACGTGTCCTGTTCTATGCTTGGTGTGGGGGCCCCGTTTCAAGTGTGTTCGTTTCATGTGCCCACAACTGTACAAACCATCACCAGGACAATCACAGTTCACTATAGGATGTTTATATAGAGTTGAAAGATAAAAACACTGGAGTACAACTTTGTCAAATCGATTAATGAACACGTTTTAAACCACTGTGGCATTTTTTTTTTTTATATACACATATTTTATAACCACGATATTGATGATTCTGTGGTGGCATTTTTTTTTTTTATATACACATATTTTATAACCACGATATTGATGATTCTGTGGTGGCATTTTTTTTTATCATCACTGTTTGTATACTTATTGTTGTTTCCACCAAGTCACTCACTGTATAATGGAGGAAGGCTGTTGTCACCATCAATACACCATCACGTCATTTCACCATCATCACTCACTTTCATGTCATTTTATTTCTATTTATATATACTGTATCGTCTTTTATATTTTCAGAGGAACTATATATCATTTAAGAAACACACATTTTTTTTTATATCACCATCTTTGTCACTATCACCAGAAAACACAACACCAGCATCACTATTACGACGAGGGAAGGATGATGGTGAGAGTGAGGGTAAGGAAGGACTGAGAGTGAAGGTAAGGAAGGACTGGGAAGGATGGAAGGAAGGGGGTAAAGAACTGAAAGGGAAGGAAGGAGGTAAAGGACTGAGAGGGAAGGAAGGAAGGAAGGGGGTAAAGAACTGAAAGGGAAGGAAGGAGGTAAGGGACTGAGAGGGAAGGAAGGAGGTAAAGGACTGGAAAGGAAGGAGGTATAGAACTGGGAGAGAAGGAAGGAGGTAAAGAACTGGTAGTGAGGGAGGAAGGAACAGGGAAGGTGAGACAGTGAGAAGGAGGAGGGTCTGGAGTGGAAAGAGAGAGATGGGGAGAGAAAAAAATAAAGAGAGAGAGAGAGAAAGAGAGAGAGAGAGACATCCGAGACATCTGTTTTAAACGTGGTGTGGTAACCTGAACCTGACGATAATTTCTTAGACTCCAGCGGCAGACAGGTGAGATGCTTACCTGACCTTGTTATGGCTTCACCTAGTCCTACCTGAGTTGACTACCTTACCTTACCTTCTCTTACCTTACCTGTAGCCTATATATATATATACCATAATTGTTTCCTTCTATAATATATTTTAGTTTATATACTATCTCATGTCAGAGATTACTATATACCTATTTATTTCTAACATTATTCGCTAACCTATATATCCCATTCCATGCTTGTTCCACCTGTTCCTCTTAACTTGTATACAGAGCTTATTTGACCTATATATTATACCCTATATTCCCTATCCTAGCCCATACTATGTTTGTTCTACCCTTTCCCCTTATAATATATGGAAACCTCACTACCTCTTCATAATGTCCTATAGTATATTACCAACCTTACTATTACTATAAGTTTCCCATACTATACCAATACTATACATTACCCACACCTTAATCTACTGTATATCAAACCCACACTATACGACCCATGACACTTTAATTCAAATCAAAACCCACACTACAGAGACATTACCCACACCTTAACTCAAATCAAACCTCACAGCACAACTATATTACCCAGACCAAACCACGTCACAACAACCACAGTCTTACAACAACGAAACCCCCACACCACCACCACCACCCCCACACCTCACCTCAAACACACACCCATCACACCATCTTCCCCCACAACCATACCTCACTTCCTTACACACATACACACCACCTCACACACACATAGACACCCCATACACAAACACACACACAATCTTACCCCACAAAACACACACACACACACACACACTCTTACCCCACAACTACACCACCCCTCTCTCTCTCTCTCTCTCTCTCTCTCTCTCTCTCTCTCTCTCTCTCTCTCTCTCTCCACACACACACACACCATCTCACCCACGACGTAAACAAGTTAGCGTGTAGCGTGCCACTTGCCATAAAATGAATCACACGTAAATGCACCAACAACATTCACTTCTCATGTAATAAACTCAAGGGAGGGTAAATGTCAGAGGGTCCTTACATATCACCACTTTACCTCCTACTTAATCCACTCCAATCTGTAATCTCAATCTCCCGGCTCAGAAAATGGAGGTAGAGGAAGAACTTAAGATGGAAATATACCTGAACTGTCTAGAAAATTGAAGTAAATTACCAAGCATTACTATATAGGGTTTGAATGAATGTGTGTCTAATAAGTTAGTTAGTTAGTTAATTAGTATCTATCTTAATGGAGCCACACCTTACGTATATACTCCTTATAGGGGAAGTATACAGTGTTGGTGAATGTGTTGTAAATTATTCCTCCAAACTATTCCAGGCAACAGGATACCATTATTTTTTGTTCATCTGGCCTTGTTTCGTGGCAGACTTTGGAGGACTCAAGGCGCTCAAGGTGGCCTGTTGCTTGGAATAGTTTGGAGATATCGGTTGCTCCAGAAATAGCAACAGTGTTCTATTCCCTTAAACGAGTACCGTGCATGCAACAAGTAAGGAACCCTGTGCATGCATGATGTAGTCAGAAAATTGGAGGTAAACGAGTCCTTCAAATATTGCCACGAAACACACACACACACACACACACACACACTTAAATGGAAGGGGATTGTTTCGTGGCATAGTAAGGTGGAATCAGAAGCCTCCATTTTTTTATATATACACAATCACAGGGTCCTTAAGTGTACCTATAGCTGTGACTACAATTTGTTGAGAGGTATGTCAGCTAATTCATAACTTCAAACACCCAACCAAGACCTTCCTGGATACTTATTATGTCTCGTGACTGTACATTGCTAAGGTGAACAGGTATACATACACACGAGAGACAACATAAATACACGGGATACAACATAAATACATCATAAAATACAGTAACTCAAGTGTATACCTCCGCTCCAATCAAAACTCCTCATTTCCATAAACACGGTAACTAATTGTATAGTGAGTGTTTGGTGTGTGTCAGTATGTAATGTGTATTTAAATGTGTGTATGTGTGTGTGTGTGTGTGTGTGTGTGTGTGTGTGTGTGTGTGTGTGTGTGTGTGTGTGTGTGTGTGTGTGTGTGTGTGTGTGTGTGTGTGTGTGTGTGTGTGTGTGTGTGTGTGTGTGTGTGTGTGTGTGTGTGTGTGTGTGTGTGTGTGTGTGTGTGTGTGTGTGAGTGTGTGTGTGTGTGTGGCCTCCCTGAAACCAGCAAAAATCACAGCAGTACCCTCGACCCTCAACATTTCCCTAACCATAAATTAAATAGTTAATCAATCAACAACAGTCTCCTCTCCCTCCTCCTCCTCCTCTCCTCTCCTCTCCTCCTCTCCTCCTCTCCTCCCTTCTCTTCTCCTCCTCCTCCTCCTCCTCCTCCTCCTCCTCCCTTCTCTTCTCCTCCTCCTCCTCCTCTCCCGCTTTCTATCACCTCTACCCAAATTCCTTGCCTCTCCTTCAAGCCTTATATAAATCTTATAAAACTCTTTCACACGCGGTCAGCTAGCAACCTTATATCCATCCCCTCACCCACTTCTCCTCGACCTCCTCTCTCTCTCTCTCTCTCTCTCTCTCTCTCTCTCTCTCTCTCTCTCTCTCTCTCTGTTCCTTTACCACACCCACAACCTCCTCTATCCCCCCCCTCTCCCTCTCTCTTTCCATCCATCCATCCGTCCCCTAACACTCCCACTTACACTCACCAACAACACAGCCACTCACTCACTCCACTTCAAATTGTCCCCCCCCCCCCAAGAGGCCACACACATACACACACACACACGCTAACCTAAGCAACTTGGCCCCTTTTATTCTTCACACACAAACACACACACACACTAAACAAAACCAAAACCAACTTTCCACTATCTCCTGTTCTTCACTTTTCCCACTTACTTCTCTTTCTTCTTCATCTATATAGCGGTGGATGCTCGACCCGTTTTCTTCCTGCATGTCTCCCGTTTTCTCTCCCCTTTGCTTCGCTTTAATTCGGATAGACTATAATCATACGGTTATTTGTCAAGATGTGGCGGGTGATGCAGGCGGCTGGGAACAAGGGGGAGGGGAGGGGAGGGGAGGGCCGGGGGGGGGAGGGGGCGGTGATGTAAATAGGGGGGAAGGGAAGGGAAGGGGAGGGGGTCATATTTCGGTTGATAACATCGTTTTATTTTTTTTCTTCTATCACCAAGGATTCGCTGGAGACGTGATGGATGGATGGGGGTGGTGGTGCAGGGATTTAATTGGTGTGTGTGTGTGTGTGTGTGTGTGTGTGTGTGTGTGTGTGTGTGTGTGTGTGTGTGTGTGTGTGTGTGTGTGTGTGAGATAGAGAAGGAAGGAGGGGAAGAAAGAGAGAGGACGGAGAAGAAAGGAAGGGAAGAGATAGAGGAGGGAAAAGTGCAAAAGGAGGCAGAGTAAGAAATCGAGTGAAGGAGATAGGAAACAAGAAAAGGTGTTTACGAGGTGAGACAAGGATAATAAGAGTGGAAAGAAATGACCAAGAAAGGGAAGGATGTGATGGGAGGAGGAAAGGAAGGATGTGAGGTGGAAAGGAAGGATGTGAGGGGCAAGGGGAGGGGAAAAAGATAAGGAGAGGGGTGAAAAGAGGTGATGGGAAGGGTAGAGATGAGGTGAAAGGGGGAGAGGGGGAGGGAAAGGGGAGCGGGGAACGGGGAATAGGTAGGTGAGAGAGGGAGGGGAGAGGGGGAGGGGAGAGAGGGAGGGAAGAGAGGGAGAGGGAAGAGAGGGAGAGGGAAGAGAGGGAGAGGAGGGGAGAGGGATGGGGGAAGTAAACAAGTTATCATCAGAAGGTAAAGACCAAACTAGTGTTGCTGGGTGTGGCTTGAGGGGAGGAGTTGGGAGGGAGAGGAGAGGAGAGGAGTTGAGGAGAGGAGAGGAGCTGGGGGGAGAGGAGTTGAATTGAGTTGAGTTTAGTTTCAGATCATGACCCCTTTTCCTCCTCAATGACTCTATGATATAATTAATTGTAACGGCATCAACAATTAACATAAACTAAAATCCTGTTCAGTTATAATTATTACGTAAACCCTTTGAGTGAGAAAAGAAAAATATAATAATAATAATAATAATAATAATAATAATAATAATAGGTTATAGTTCATTTAGTCCAGATGGGAGAATTGGTTAAGGACCCTGTGATGAGATGTAGTCAGAAAATTGGATGTTAACAAGTCCTTCAAATATTGCCACGAAACACCAAACACGAAACTTTGTTGGCGAATTGGAAGGCTACTGATTCCTACAAACTATGCCAGAAAACGGACTTGGTACTCTACAAATATATAAGGGAATTTGTTTCGTGGCATAGTTTGGAGGAATCACAGACCTTCCAATTCACCAATAAAAAAACATCTCTTATCTTGTTATGGTCGAATTGGAGGAGCCTACTGATTCCTCCAAACTATGCCACCAAACAGACCCCTCCACTCGTATATACCGTTTCCTGACATAGTGTGGAGGAATAAAAAATAACTCTCCTCCAATTGACCAAGAAGAAGAAGGTACAGTTGGACACAGGAATGGGTGGTACAGCCCAGGTGAAAGAAAGATACTTGTCCCATTTGAGTAACCATTGTGTGTCTATTATCAGGTACTTACTTTTTATTACCATCCTCAATACCGATTTCTTCTGCCCCTGATGGTGTCTCCTATTTGGCACTAAAGAACTTGATATTGGGAGAAATTGGTGTGTCCTATTTGGCACTAAGGAACTTGATATTGGGAAAAATTGACCACCTTTCACTTGAGCTGTACCACGAACGAAATTCCTGTGTCCAACTGTACAACAATTGCTTCCCTTAATTCTGGAATCAGGTGAAGTCTAGTTAGTTATAGAGTATGGCTTGTTTTTGTCACCATGTGGTCGTGGGGGGGACACATTTAATTATTACGTGTATTGATGTTGTGTCGTGTGGTGTGGTGTGGTGTGGTGTGGTAGATACAATATGTCCTTATATGTACTGATATCGTGTGTGTATGTAGTTCAATACCGTCTCTCTCTTTTCTGTCCCTTAATCTAATATAGTATTGTGTTGGTATATAGATTGTGTCGTGTGGTGTGGTAGATTCAATATGTCCTTTTATGTACTGATATCGTGTGTGTATGTTGTTCAATACAGTCTCTCTCTTCTGTCATTGGATCTAGTATTTATTGTGTTGTTATAGATTGTGTTCTGTTTATCTCGTTCTCTACTTTTAATATATCCTTTTATGTACAGGTACTGATATCGTGTGTGTATATAGATCAATACAGTCTCTCTCTTCTGTCACTTGATGTGGTGTATAGATTGTGTCCTGTTTATCTCTTTCTCTACTTTTTATTTCTTCTGCCCAAATGATTCTTTTTATCTAGGTGGTGACGAATTTCTCTGAACATAATGTATCTTTTTTACAGCCAACACTCCCCAGCAACCAACCAAAATATACACAACAACAACCAAAACAAAAACAACAACAACAAGATGCTTTTAACGCTTCACATTATCAAATTGAAGAGTTGAACGAGACGAGCTGGGGTGGTGGTGGGAGGGTGAGGAAAAAAAAAAAAAAACACCCCCACACACACACACACTTCCACATCGAAATCTTAAGAAGAGATGTGAGATTATAAGATGTG
Source organism: Petrolisthes manimaculis (assembly GCA_034508575.1). Lineage (NCBI taxonomy): Eukaryota > Metazoa > Arthropoda > Malacostraca > Decapoda > Porcellanidae > Petrolisthes > Petrolisthes manimaculis. The sequence goes on from JAWZYT010000301.1 coordinate 358,782, forward strand.
AAAGTTACGCTTATTGGAGTGGAGTATTAATTATAGAGCCCGGTGCAGTTCTAATGTGACCACCACCTCAGGAAAAAGAGACACAGACAGACAGACATGTGGTTGGTAGAGGAGGGAGGTATAGGTAAAGGAAGTAGTCAGTCAGTCAGTCGTGATGGGTTGGGAAAAAGGTGGGGTGAGAGAGAGGAGGGTTGTTTGTTTGAAAGGATTATTATTGGTGGTGTTGGTGTTGTTGGTGGTGTTGGTGTTGTTGTTGGTGGTGGTGTTGGTGGTGTTATTGTTGTTGTTGGTGGTGGTGGTGGTGTTGTTGTTGGTGGTAGAAGTAGTAGTAGAAATAATAGTAGTAGAAAGAAATAGTAGTAGAAAGAATAGTAGTAGAAAGAAATAGTAGTAGAAATAATAGTAGTAGAAAGAAATAGTAGTAGAAATAATAGTAGTAGAAAGAAATAGTAGTAGAAAAAATAGTAGTAGAAAGAAATAGTAGTAGAAAGAAATAGAAGTAGTAATAATACTTGTAATAATAGTAATAATAGTAGTTATAGTTGTCTAAGTGGAGTACCTAGATTCATCCAGAGTATTTTTGTTCATCAAGGCTCACCACTGTATTTCCCATTAGTGTATTATTCCCCTTAACGACTTCACGGCATCTGATTCCATAATGGGTTTCAATTAAAGTAACTAGAGTCCATTTCCCTCAAAACCAAAGAAGGCCAAGCTACCCCACCTGACAATTATTATTATTATTATTATTATTATTATTATTATTATTATTATTATTATTATTATTATTATCCTAGACTCGACCCAACGTAATTGACTCTGAAGTGTAGTTAACTGTAGTTAATTCACCCTCCTATTATTTCTCTTCATATTTTTCGTGTTTCTCTTGTATTTTCTCCTTTCCCTTTATCTATACTCACTAAATTTTCTACTGCCTCTTATATACTTCATTGAGCCAAACTCCCTTTATCCTTCAGTTCAAAATTAATATAACTTAATTCCCACTTTTCCTCCCTTTTTCATTATCATCACTTTGTCCTCTCATTCTCTCCTTTTATGTCCTCTTTCTTTATTTGTTGTCCATGCTTCTATCCTAACATTCATTATTTCGTATCATTTCCTCCTTCTCTCCTTCCTAGTTCTTCTTCTTTCTATTCCTCCTCCTCTTCTATTTTTGGCCCATTCTTCTATCCTCCTCCTTCTCTACTTTCTAATCCTC
>JAWZYT010000301.1:365000-375000 GCA_034508575.1 Petrolisthes manimaculis
GAGGGGGTGGGAACGGGGGCTAATAACTAGGGGGGTGGAGGGGGTAGGGGTCGTGGGGGGAAGAGATCGTGGGAAGGAAATGAACAAACTGGGTTTACTCTGACATTTAGTACAAAATCGATGTAATTTATCCTTCTGGAAAGTTTACAGTGGAGAGAGAGAGAGAGTTATCTTTATAATGGCAAGACAGACGGGGCCAGCAAAAATATATTTAATAGACAGATTTAACGAATCATTAAATATTAACAAATAATTAAATGAAGGTAAGAGTACTGTAATGAGAAACAAGCATCATATTAGAATAAAGCTAGTGCTATAATTACCGAGTAGGCCTATACTTTATTGGCTACTCGACTATAGGCTACACCACAACATACACACACATACACACACACTCTCTCTCTCTTACTCACAAATACACACACACACACTCATTCATTCATTCATTCATTCATTCATTCATTCTCTCTGTCTCTCTCTCTCTCTCTCTCTCTCTCTCTCTCTCTCTCTCTCTCTCACACACACACACACAAATTAGCCGGACTATGCGTTCAGGTATCCGAGTCCTGAGTGACGAGTCCAACAGAACCGTAATATTAAAACCGAGGTTCAATAAGAAAACATTCAATCATTTAATCACCAGACACTCCAAGAGGCCGTAAGTTACCCAGACATTACCCCGTGATTTACACACCGCATATCAGCGTCAAGATGAGTAACTGCCCAAGTCACCACAAAAACTCGAATGGATGAATCAAACTGCAACTTACTATACTTTTTTTTTTTTTCACTTTGATTTTTTTTTTTTTTTTTTACTTTTTTTTTTTGATGTGTTGGATGAATGACTGCCTGGGATAACAAGGGTTGAATTGTGTTTGTTTACAGTTATTTATCTATTTAAACTGGTAGGAATGAACTGCATGTGTCCAGGCACCTAATATTTGTGTCCTATACTGAATCTTTTAATCAATGAAGTAATAAATAATACACTTTTAGTAAAATGTAGAGCCAATGATTCCACCAAACTTTTCCACGATGGCAACAAACAGGACAAACACTGATATATTTAGGCACTCATCATTCTTTCCCCGCAGCATCCAAGAGTGGAATAATATCTCATATCATATAGTTAATAGCCTCACTCTTGACACTTTTAGAAATAGGATCACCATTATTTTTTCCTGTTTCCTGGCATACATTGGAGGAATCAAGACAACTCCAATGTACCCAAAGTGTATTACTCCCTTTAAAAAATGTAACCAAAGTGTATTACTCCCTTTAAAAATGTAACCAAAGTGTATTACTCCCTTTAAAAATGTAACCAAAGTGTATTACTCCCTTTAAAAATGTAACCAAAGTGTATTACTCCCTTTTAAAATATACCCAAAGTGTATTACTCCCTTTAAAAAATGTTCCCAAAGTATATTACTCCCTTTAAAAATGTAACCAAAGTGTATTACCTCCTTTAAAAATGTAACCAAAGTGTATTACTCCAATTAAAAAATGCTATCACAAGAGATGGAAAAATTGGGTCAAGGTGATACGATTTCGTCTGAGTCCTTGTTGACCCTTGATAGACAATGATTAAATGAATAAATATTTACTTGTAACCAACACCACCACCACCACTTCATTTTACACTAACGTCCCCGTCACTGAACACCACCATATATGCATTCCCAGGCTTGTGTTATTCATTACCACACATACTAAATAAGTGATTTCTGGAGTCTATATTTATACATGTGTTAAAAGGATAATACAAACCTAATTCATCTTATATCAAAAAGTGTATACTGTATTTACTGTGGCACGTGATTTCTTCCTCTAAACTGTTGTTCCACGAGAAATTAGAACTCCCTCAACATTATTCGTCATGGTATAATCTGTATCGTCCATCCAGGAAACAGGACCATAATAGCAAGTATAATAATTGGTGGCCTGTTGCTTGGAATAGTTTAGTAGACTTTAGAGGAATCAGTTGCTCCAGATATATCAACACTGTACAGTCTGCAAAAAAAGTCCTGTCGCCTAACCTGCTTCAACGAGACACACTCTAGAATTCATGGACTCGAGAAATACACACATTTTTCTACACCTAATAATTTCGAGTCTATGAACATGGAGTGCCTCAGTGAAGCAAGTGAGGCGACTGCAGGACTTTTGCCGCCGACTGTACATTTACCTGCCCCTTAAATAATTAGCTGATATACACCTCGTAGTATACAAGTGAAATTGAAGGGGCCAAGATGGAGATTGACTCAACAGTATTTAAACAGTCAGTCAATCAATCAATCAATCAATCAATCAATCTCTCACTCTTATACTCTCTTATTCTCTCTCTCTGTCTCTCTCTATCTCTCACTCTACATGTATCTCTCTCTCTCTCTCTCTCTCACTCTTATACTCTCTTATTCTCTCTCTCTGTCTCTCTCTATCTCTCACTCTACATGTATCTCTCTCTCTCTCTCTCTCTCACTCTTATACTCTCTTATTCTCTCACTCTCTCTCTCTCTCTCTCTCTCTCTCTCTCTCTCTCTCTCTCTCTCTCTCTCTCTCTCTCTCTCTCTCTCTCTCTCTTTCTCTTGTTCTCGTTTCCTGTTCTTGGGTATTGGGGGGGGGGGCAGGTTGAGAGCGAGCAAAGGCCAAGGTGCAGACCACTTCCTTGTTGGTACACACACACACACACACACACACACACAAACACACTTGCTTTACCTACCACACCTATATATATATAAACACATGGGAGTGTGGGGGTGGGGGAGGGAGGGAAAGAGATCTCACAGGTACTACAATTGACCAAGCGCCAATAAACGTTCAGTAATTACTTCCATGCAGATACAACCGACCAAGCGACAAAAAAAAAAAAAAAAAAAAAAAAAAAAAAAAAAAAAAATCAGACCAGATAAAAAAAATATCTATTATTAATTAAAGTTCAATTGCTCCGTTTTCTTGTGATACGAAAGTTGGTGACGGTCTTTTATGATTGATGAGATGGCGTTTGGTTAGTTGTTGGTCTCTCGCCGTCCGTCCCTTCTTGTTCTTATAAGATATTATTATTATTATTATTGTCATCATTATTATTATTGTCATCATCATTATTATTATTATTATTATTATTATTGTCATAATTATTGTCATCATTATTATTATTGTCATCATTATTATTATTATTATTATTATTATTGTTATGATTATGATTATTATTATTATTATTATTGTTATGATTATGATTATTATTATTATTATTATTATGATTATTAAAGTCTGAATGAATCCTTGAAACGTAGCGACCTCATCCTGATTTACTTATTTCACCCTATTTGGTTCCAGACTAACGGGAGTACAAATTGAACACACACACAAACACACATACATTAATGCTTACAAACTGACCTAACATACACACACACACATAACTATATACAAACACGCACACATACACTCATTCACACACACACACACACACAGAGTAACGATTCTGATTCTGACATACATGAACGGCATTTCCACAAACTCTCTGTATAGGCACACTACAAGGAATTAATTAACAGGACACTCTATGAACGCTAGTAGTAATGGAGTAAAATTACACCTTCCAAATAATGACAACACAGGTACTAAGATCTTGTTTTGTTTTGTTCTTTTGTGTGTGTATTTTTTTTTTTTTGGGGGGGGGGGGGGAACGGGGGGAAGACGACATCACTACGACTTCCCTAAATCCACTCTTCGAAATTACAACATAGAAAATTTATTCCTTTTGATGGAGAAGGATGAAAAGTCGACCCCTCCAAATTATGACAACACACACAGACAGGTAATGAGGACATATTTTGGAGGATGGAGGACGAGAACACCTATATACGACTTCACCAACTCGACCCCTCCAAAAATTATGACAACACCTGTAGGGATTTTTAGTTTATTTAATGGGAAAGAACGCTAAAATTACACCAACTCGATTCGACAAATTACGACAACACATCATATAGGGATCTTTTTTTTTTTCTTTTTTTTTTTTGTGAGAAGGCTAAATAAAATTACCCAATCTCGACTCGACAACACAGCATATTGGGAATTTATTTTCTTTAGGTGAGAATACCAAAATTACACCACCTCGACTCCCAACAAATTATGACAACATAGCATATAGGGACCTAATTTTGTTTGGGTGAGAACGCTAAAATTACACCACCTCGACCCCCAACAAATTATGACCTTACGGCATATTGGGGTCTTATTTTGGAAGGACGAGAACGTTACAAAATTTCACCAACCCCTTCCTTCCCGTTCTTCCTTCATCACCGAGTGGGTTAAAAGGGGGGAAGTACAGTGTTGGCAAATCTGGAGCAACTGATTCCTCCAAACTATTCCATGCAACAGGACTCCTTTATTTTTGTCCATCTGGTCCTGTTTCCTGGCATACTTTGGAGGACTCAAGGCACTCCAATGTACCAAAAGTATACTCTCCCTTTTAACGAGGCCACCAATCCTTCTTCGTCAAACCCACCAACATCCAGTCCAGGTCAACATTATTATTATTATTATTATTATTATTTACACAGCTATAAATTTTGTCGTCAACCAACCTCGTGTAAGAAGGTTGGTTTCTTTCATATTGTTGAGAGTAAACTTGTCACATATATCCTCATAAACCTCAACCCCTCCCTCCACACGAACCATGTAAATCCACACCAAAAGTTGCAGGACTAGTGAATACACCTTATACGAAACTTGCAAAACCAGGGACTGACTATATAGTTGTAAATAAATATGTGTAAACTATTCCATGTACAGTCACGAGCACTAATAAGTATACAGTTATGGTTGAAGCTTTGATCATCACCAAACGAAGTAATACAATTCCAATGGAGATTTTATATTGTGCATTTATTTACTGTCTCTAGGTATTCGAAGCACACCTGGATACTTATTAGTGCTCGTGACTGTACACTCGCGATCCAAACTATGTATCCAGGCTTGCTTCGAATAGCCTGATCGAGTATTAAAAGCGAGTTCAGTACTATGTCAAATGATTCGAAATTTCAATTGATTCGAAATTTCAAATGATTCGAAATTTTGACAACACCTGGATACATATTTTGGATTGGGAGTGTACAGAATTTTACACATACACACAGTTAATACTTTCTGTTCATCAATTTAAGTGACTAATAATTATACTAGTCAATTAATAATATTGTACTATCGAATACTAAATGGGGATTTGGTCTAATGTTCTAAACTCTTCTGCAAGCTTTAGCCAATAAGGTTCTAAAATCTATATTCTTTTGCATAACAACTCCATATCACTTGAATTATACTTGAATTTTACGTAACTATTTCATTTTAATTGAATTAATTAAGACATCACGGTCGACTTTCAGAGGTGGTGGTGGTGTTTGGCAAGAGCGTACACACACACACACACACACACACACACACACACCTCAAGTACTGGGTCTGGGCTCTGTCATTTCTGGGCAACAAGGTGCGATATGGACGTGTGGTTTATGGTGTCTGTTTTTCACCTCCACCTTGATTTGGGTTGAAACACACACACACACACACACACACACAGAGGAGAGAGAGTGAGTTAGTGATACTGAGAGAGAGATAATGATGATGTGTGTGTGTATGAGAGAGAGAGAGGGAGAGAGAGAGAGAGAGAGAGAGAGAGAGGGAGAGGGAGAGAGAGGGAGAGGGAGAGAGAGAGAGAGGGAGAGAGAGATAGAGGTGGATGGCTGTTTGTTGATGCAGTGAAATCACCATGGAAGTCTTGGGCTGTAAGAAGTGTTAAGAGATGAATAATAATTACCGGTGTTAGCAAAGGGATGGAGAGGAATGGTTGGTGTCAGTGAGGTGAACAGTATATAATATATAGTATTTGGAGGAAGAGGAGATAACAGGAGATAGTAAAGAATAGAGAGACGAGAGACAGTGAAGGACAGATAAGGAAGCGACAAAACGGTAAAGGACAGATTAAAAAAGGGAGGATAGAATAAAAGACTGATAAAGGCGAGAGACGAGAGGGAACTGAATGAGAGAGAGACACAGAGAGAGAGAGACAGAGAGAGAGAGAAAGCGAGAGAGAGGACACACACACACACACAACAACAACAACAACAACAACCAGCCAACACCACCACCACCACGACCCATGCAGGCCCCGTACAAGGTTCATCTCATAACCAGAAATGGAGACTGGATAAACAGAGTTATAATCTAATACTAAGTACATAACATTTCCCCTGCCTCCACAGCCCGTGTATCCATCCTTCCTTCTCTATATAATTTTTATGTGAAGTAGTTAGTTAAAAAAATCACATGCAGGCAACAGGCGGCCATTATTTTTGTTAATTCCTCTGGTCCTGTTTCCTGACTTACATTTTGTACTTTGGAGGAATAAATGTACTAAAAAAAAGTGTATTATCACCTTAATACACACTTGTGGTATTCTAACCTTGTACTACCGGTATTCTATTATGTATGGTTGTAGGTTATATGGATCTTTTTGGATCTTTTATGGAATTTTTTAAGACCCTAAATATTCTTTATTATGTTTGGTAACCAGTCATTGGAATCATTAGTTACCTTTAGACACTGTTAATGAGTCCCATTAACAATAAGGGTCAATTATTTGTTTAAAGAAAATGCATAGTGTGTGTGTGTGTGTGTGTGTGTGTGTTGTTGGTTGGTGTATGTGTGTGTGCTGATATGTATGTATGCATGTGGGTATGTATGTATGTGTACTGTATGTATGTATGTGTACTGTATATGTATATGTGTACTGTATATGTGTACTGTATATATATATATGTGTACTGTATATGTATGTGTATATGTGTATGTATATATGTGTGTATGTGTGAGTGTCTACATATAGTTCAATGCAATATAATAGTGCTGCAGAAAGTGGCGGCGAGAGAAAATGTTGAAGCAATAGGAAAAGTGTGAATTATTGAGTGAGCAGACAGTCTCACACCGATAACCACTTCCACACGAGTCGAGATAAGAGTCGAGATAAGAGTCGAGGCTTTAAATCACTCCTTATTACAACTATACCAACCAAACTTTATACAACCACGTAAACACACCATCCAGTCCAATTTCTCAATACACTGCTTTTAAAATAACACACCAACACTCAATAAATACTCAGAAATACTTTTAAATAATACTAACTCATAATATTCCTAAATAATGCTCATAATACTCATAAATAATACTCATTAATACTCACTCATAATATTCCAAAATAATACTCATAAATATTCATATTCGTCATCTTGTTTCTTTAAGGGCCCTGGTGATCGTGTATGAAAAAAAATTGGAGGCTTCTGATTCCACCTGACCATGCCACGAAACAAGCTCCTTCTATATAAGCTACAGAAGGTAATTATATTTATGCACCATACTTCTGAATCGCCTCAAGATATCCAAAGCATTCAAGGAAAAAAATAGAAAAAAGAAAAGAAAAGAAAAAAGTAAGAAAAAGAAAAGAAAGTATATGTCTGCGTAAGCGTGTGTTGTGTGTATATGCGAGTGTGTGTGTACGTGTATGTGTGTTTGTGCATGTCTGTAAGTCTGCGTGCACGTGTGTGTGTGTGTACGTGTGTGTATGCGTGTGTGTGTTGTAAAATTAGACACCAGGTGGCCCCATCAGCTTAAACTAGACCAATAACATCCTTTCTTCACCCCATCTCTTACCCCACCCCTTCACACCCTCTCTTACCCCCCCCCCACCCCTTCACACCCTCTCTTAACCCCCACCCCTGTACTCTAATTACACTCACCATTATTATCTCCCCCCTCCTCCATCCCTCTATTTTGAATACGAGTACTCTCCTCCATTTTCTTCTCTCTTCCATTCCCTTCTTATATTTTTTAGTCTAGATCTTCAACCCCTCCTCCTCCTCCTCTTCTTCTTCTTCTTTCTCTGTATCTCTTGCTAATACACACACACACACTTTCTCTGTATCCCTTCCTAACACACACACACACACACACACACACACACCTCTTTCTTCTCGCCGCCCCACCTCTTTGCCAGCCTCCCATACTTCAAAATATCTCCTCTCTCCCCTAACCTCCCCTTCTCCCCTCCCCCCCTCCCCCTCCTCTCCCCTCCCCCCCTCTCACCACTCATCTCGCCACGTGCCCACTGACCTCCCGTGACCCCTTTTGTCCTTTGGGTCACTCTGCTCCCTGCCGCAACTGGAGCACACACACACCCTAACCCACCCTTCCCTCCCCTCCCTTCCCTTAACCTCCCCTCCCTTAACCTCCCCTCCTCTCCCTTCTCTCCTTTTCCCCTTCCCTTTCTGCTTTCTTTCAGTCCCCTTTTCTTCCCCTCCGCCTGCCTCACAGTCTTCCTCTCGTCCATCCGTTCCCTCAGGACTGACTACACCATAACAACAACACCACCACCACCAGAACAGCATCAAAACAACAGAACCACCAAAATTACACCCTCCACAATAACACTTTAACAATATCAAAACATCAACAACACCACCACAATAACAACACCACCATCACCACCACCACCACCACAACAACAATAACAAAAACAACAGCATCACCACAACAACATTACCACCACCACCAAAACAACAACATGGTATTTGGTGGTGGTGGTGACAATTCTAGTTCTATTTCCTGAACAACAACAACAACAGCTGCATGGGACTTCTACCTAAAGTACCTTCCTTACCTTCTCCTCTGTCCATCTAATTAACACCAGACACTAATTATAACTTACTAACCAACAGACGTTTATATATTATAGTTATGGGGAGATACTCGGGTTGGTGAACTATATGGAGGGATATAAATTTCCTGTCTCAACTTTGCCATGCAGAGAAAAGAGAATCCCATGCTTAAATAAGTTATAATACATCTGCATGCTTCCTGCTTCTTTGTCTATATATATATATATGCATGTTTCCTGCTTCGTTGTCTATATAGGTTTGAGGAATCTGCAGCCCTCCAATTTACAGACAAGAGAATTAGTCATCCCCTTAACATTTACAGGCGAGGAGGAGGAGCTAGAGGTAATACATACATACATGCAGTTGAGGTCTGGGGCTGCATGGATCTGGTAAACAAGTGTGTATTTCTTGGCCACAACACGAGACACTATCTTCACTTACATCCGGACAACCCTTGACCGCCTTGGTATATACAACAACACAACAGGCAGTGGAGAGGATAACTATATGTGTATCTGAAAGTTACGTTTACCATGTCTTGATGTTGTCGGTGAATTGGATGGAGACTCACCAACCATTCCTGTAAACTGTGCTACATATTTGGTACATAACTATACACCGAGTTAAAATAAATATATATTAATTTAACAGAATGGCTACGATGTTGTTCCTTATTCATGACTGACTATTATTTTTTATATAAGGTACTGAAGGAGTCTGTTTCGTGGGACATAGACGCACTAAATGGTTGCCGTGCACGAAAGAAAATAAACTTGACGCACTTGTGAGTCTATACCCTACCCAAAAGCAAGCAAGCAAGCAAGCAAGGATCACGGACGACGGTTTAGAAAGTAGGATAAGTATATAAACTCTCAAAGACAGTGGCCAAACATGCACCCACAAGTACCACCCCCATCATGCACACACACACACACTACTACCCACATCATGCACACACACAACTACTACCCACATCATGCACACACACACACAACTACCACCCACATCATACACACACGCACAACTACCACCCACATCATACACACACGCACAACTACCACCCACATCATACACAACTACTACCACCATCATACACACACACACTACTACCCACATCATGCACACACACAACTACTACCCACATCATGCACACACACAACTACTACCCACATCATGCACACACACACACAACAACTACCCACATTATGCATTCTTAAACTATACTCATCTGAGACTTCCAACTTACACATGCACCGACTAACAATCTACCAAAAAAAAAAAAA
>JAWZYT010000301.1:377500-382662 GCA_034508575.1 Petrolisthes manimaculis
CGGCGGCGGCAGCGGCGGGGCAGCGGCGGGGCGGCGGCGGCGACGACGAAAAAAAAAATAATAATAAAAAAAAAAGTTCATTATTAAAAATATTAAAAAAAAATATTAAAAAAAAATATATATATTTTTTTTAAACTAATTAAAAAACGGCAGTGGCGGCGGCGGCGGCGGCGGCGGCGGGGCGGTGGCGGCGACGATGAATAAAAAATAAAATAAAAAAGTAATAAATAAAAAATAATAATAATAAAAAAGTTAATTATTAGAAAAAAAATAATAAAAAAAAATAATTAAAAAATATATATTATTAAAAATAAAAATAAAAAACTAATTATTAAAAAATTATTAATTTAAAAAAAAAAATAATAATAATAATAATAATAAAGTTAATTATAATAAAAAAAATAATAAAAAAAAATAATTAAAAAAAATATATTATTAAAAAAACAATTAAAAAAACTAATTATTAATAAACGGCGGCGGTGGGGTGGCGGCGACGGCGGCGGTGGCGGTGGCGGCGGGGGTGGGGCGGCGGCGGCGGGACGGCGGCGGTGACGGGGCGGGGGATAGGGGGGTTATAGAGGGGAGGGGGGGTATAGAGGGGAGGGGGGTATAGAGGGGAGGGGGGTATAGAGGGGAGAGGGGGTATAGAGGGGAAGGGGTGTTAGAGTGGGAAAAGGGGTAATAAGGGGGAGAGGGGGCTAGAAAAGGGGGGGAAGGGGTAGGGGGGAGACACAGCTGGCGACCGACCGCAGCATGGTGGTGGTGGTCAGCTCCCCCTCCCCCCCATCCCTTACCCCTCCCCCCCCATCCCCTACCCCTCCCCCCTTCGGTAGCTCCTGCACCTCGGGAATTTAATTAGCAGCAATCAGTCCACGTCAGACCCCCCCCCCCCATCCCTACTACCCACAGCTCCCCCCCCCCTCACACACACACACACAGACATACACAGATCAAAAGCCACCATGTTATAATAAACAGAACTGACAAGACCCAAGAAATGAATTATTAACGCACCTACGCACAGAAAACACACATACACACACACATAATTGAATAAAGCACATGCACACCCACACAATTAAATAAATAAAACACACAAATATGAATATATAAAACACGCACACAAATTAATAAATAAAACACAAATATATAAATAAAAACACTCACAAATAAATAAATAAAACACACACACACAATAATTATGCTTACCTCCTCAAAAAGCCTTAATGGCGGCGGCGGCGGCGTGGACAAACACACACACACACACAAGGTCACTCACAAGGCTCAATGTATTTTTCTTTTCTTAGTTTCCACGCCACTGCCACGACACACACACTCATTTTTATATATTTTTTTATACTTGCACTTCCTCGCGTCCTGTGCTGACTATTATTTACACTGGTATTGTTCACTGACACTCGATTTATGAGGGAAATGGCCCGATAGAGGATAATATATGTATCCTTATTTAGTTCCTTACTGACAGCCGGCCTCTCCAAGCAAGCAGACCCGTCAAGTGTTACTAAACTGTATAAAACAATGGTCTGTATTCGAGAAGATGCCAAGTGTTTCAGACTCATTTCGAAACAGTTGGACACGTTTCCTCCTCTTGAAGTACAGTACGAGTCGATATTTACGATTCGAAGCGGTGTCGGGTTCACTGGTTCTTGCCATGAATGAACGCTTACCAACCAAATCTTAGCTTAGGAGTGAACTTTACTTTGGACAAATACGGGTTTCTTCATCATTCTTCACTCACTCGTGGACAATTAATTAAATACCACAATACTTCGATTTTTTGACAAATATATAATGCACAAACAGAGTAGCCAAGTCCGGTGTGAATATTCTGTCATGTGGTGAAATGGATGAATATATGAAAGGGATACTGTGCTGTTGGGTTTATGAATTATTGATATGCTTGTCTGTCTCTCTGTCTGTCTGGTTATCTGGTCATCTTTCTGTCTGTCTGTCTGTCTGGTTATCTTTCTGTCTGTCTGTCTGTTTGTCTGTCACCTCCAGCACTCGACTATATAAATGTTATATACTTTAAATTCCCATCTCATCACGACACTTACAAATATCACTGCTACGTCATACTGTATAGGTTTCACAATTATTATGAACACCACATTTAAAATATCGCTGTCCAGAAATATGTAGTGAATGAATGAATAAATAAATAATCTAGTAACATAATCTAAAAAAAAATGAGAACAAGACAAGTGAGGCCACCACAAGTTATACGTATATATTTTTTATATAGTTCACTCGACCACGAACAAATAATAATACTTTACACGACACGGCTGCTGCTGTCTCGTTCCCATGCTGTCACCGAGATGTTCAGAGAAGTTCTATACGTCGTTTCAAACACTCGCTAATTATAATAAGTCTTTTGTTATGCAGTGACTGTGAATTAACGAGTGCCTTGATGTGGAAGAAGTTGTATCGGTTTTGATTCGACTGTGAAGTAATGAGTGACGGGATGTTGGACGCTGGTTGTTGTTGTATCTCTTCACAGTTATTATCACTGTTGCTCTGGCTGGTGGTGTGGTAATGCTCGTCACTTCAGCTCGTCCTCTCAATGCTATCACCACTCACTCACTCACCACTCACTCTCCCATTCACCACTCACTTCACCACTCATTCACCACTAAATACTCCTTCCTCCCTCTACCACGAGTCCCCATCCATGCAGACGTCTCCAACACCAATGCATTATATATATTTCATTCTCTCGTAAGTATCGTTCACTGTAGATTACTAAAGAAGACTAAAGAAGATGATACCGTCACTGAGACACACGAATATATATGAAACAAACACAACAAACACAAAAACATACACTCTTGCTCGCACACACACACATGTTTCCCGAAGCTCGACAAAACAAACACACCAGCCAATAAAAACTCACCTCGTCTTTTTGTACCAGGATAATTAATTTGATTGGTCACTTTTATACCAAGATGACGTATACTGTATTATCAAGGTTATGGAGTTTTATTATTATTATTATTATTATTATTATTATTATTATTATTATTATTATTGTTTATGTATATAGAGTAACACGCTATTATTTATTTTCAGGAAAACCACTAACCCTCATATGCCCCTTCTTAATCTCCCTCTCCCCCCCCCCCAGCCCTCCTCCCTCGCTCCCCCCACTCCCCCATTCCGTCTCCCTGTCCCCCCTCCCCCCCTCCCTCATCCCAACTCCCCTTGACCACCCGCAAATAGTGGGGGGTGGGGGGTGACTGCTGAGGGGGACCAAACCATGGAGCTAGAATAGCTCCATGGACCAAACTTATCACCTGTTGACCCTTCTCTCTATCTCTCTCTCTCTCTCTCTCTCTCTCTCTCTCACACACACACACACACACACACAATGCCTTAAAGGATCCACAAGGTCGACCCCATCACCCAGTATGACCACTAATCAGACCTCTATGGAACACACCACCACACTTGACCTGACCAGCCAGCAGCAGTGAGGCCAGGTGAGGCACGAGCCAGGTGAGGTCACAACATACACACACACACACACACACACACACACACACACACACACAATCCCCAGGTGGCGGCAGGTGTGTGTGTGTGTGTGTGTGTGTGTGTGTGTTTGTGTGTGTGTGTGTGTGTGTGTGTGTGTGTTCTCTCATCACCATAAATGACACTAATAAAATTCATCTCCCTTTTCTGCTTCCATGAGTATATGACTATTGTTGTTGTTGTTGTTGTTGTTGTTGTTATTGTCTAGGGGGGGGATGGGACACTGAAATCTAAGGTACTGGAAGTTTTAGTATTAAACTTTCACTCTCTATAGGCTTGAAATTCACCTTCTCTCTCTCTCTCTCTCTCTCTCTCTCTCTCTCTCTCTCTCTCTCTCTCTCTCTCTCTCTCTCTCTCTTCATCCATTTGTCTATCATTCTTATTTATGTATCTATCAATGTTTCCATCTGTCTGTCTATCTACCCATTTCTCTCTCTCTCTCTCTCTCACTACCTAAAACTATCAGTAATGCCAATACGCTTTCTGTTTTTAGATCCAGACTGATCAAGTATTTATTGAAACATTCATATGACTAGAAATGATATTTTCCTGTAAACGATGGATATATTTTACTACATGTATTCCATAACTATTTTAATATTATTTTATATTTACTCTTTTAAAAACATTCAGTTTTAATGTTATTTTATATTTACTCTCTTTTAACAACATTCAGTTTTAATGATATTTTTTATTAATTTTACTCTTTTAAAAACATTCAGTTTTAAAAGATATTTTTTATTTACTCTCTTTTAACAACATTCAGTTTTAATGATATTTTTATGTACTCTCTTTTAACTTTTTTTTTTTATATATATCACTACTGTAATTTTATATTTATTGTAATTTTATGTAATACTGTAATTTCATATTCACTCATAGCAAACCAAATTTACTTTTCTATGTTATTAATTTTTATAATGTTTGACGAGTAGACGACTGTCTACCATAATATGCACTGACTGTAATAGCCACTACCCTGTGGAAAAATAAATGAATTTGAATTTGAATTTGAATTTGAAACTCTCTCTCTCTCTCTCTCTCTCTCTCTCTCTCTCTCTCTCTCTCTCTCTCTCTCTCTCTCTCTCTCTCTCTCTCTCTCTCTCTCACTCTCTCTCTCTCTCTCTCTCTTCAAAATTTACATATTATTTTAATTACTATTTCTTCGTTCAAAATTCACTCCTGTCTTTCCTTTTCTCCCTTTACAGTGTTGGTAAATCTGGAGCAACTGATGATCTCCAAACTATATTAAGCAACAGCATAAACCATTATTTTTCTTCATCTAGTCCCATGTTTCCAGGCAAAGTTTGGAGGAATCAAAGTGCTCTAATAAATGTACCAAAATAATAATAATACTCCTCCTCCTATTCTATCCTTCATTAACAGTCAACAAACACACATCATACTTTTTTTTCTTTTTTTTACAGGTTTCTCTCCTAATCATGCTTTTATTTTTATTTTTTTACAGGTAACTCTCCTAATCATAATTCTTTTTTTTACAGGTATCTCTCCTTATCATGCTTTTTTTTTTTTTTTTTTTTTAACAGGTTTATCTCCTAATCATGCTTTTTTTTCTCTGCTAATCAGGCCATTAATCCGTTAAT
>JAWZYT010000302.1:0-205000 GCA_034508575.1 Petrolisthes manimaculis
TCCCTCTCGTTTGCGTCTCTCTCTCTCTCTCTCTCTCTCTCTCTCTCTCTCTCTCTCTCTCTCTCTCTCTCTCTCTCTCTCTCTCTCTCTCTCTCTCTCTCATTTCGCATTTTCTACATTAAAAGCGTCTCTTTACTGTGATTCATCCCAAAGAGAGAGAGAGAGAGAGAGAGAGAGAGAGAGAGAGAGAGAGAGAGAGAGAAATGACCCAACTTCATCCACTTTAAAGCCAACCAGTCTGCGCTTTTCAATTCTCTCTCTCTCTCTCTCTCTCTCTCTCTCTCTCTGTTTCCTTGGTGTCCCTCATCATCCTTGTCACCTTCTCCCTCTTCCAACACACACATACATACATACAGGCAAGGTCTTCCAGGCTTTAATAGGGTTCTTCCCATCCTTCCTCTTCCTTCCTTCCTTCCTTCCTCTTCCTTCCTTCCTTCCTTCCTTCCTTCCTTCTTCTTCATTTACGTTCATCACCTTTTTTATTTAGTTATTTTATTATATTTTCTCATTTTTATCTATTCATTGTTATTATTATTTTCTTTTTTCTTTTTTGAAGGTATATTTTCGTGACCCAGCCTGATCTCAAGTCCAATCACATTTACAATTTATTTTCTGTCTATTCCTCTGTGTCATGTTTATGTTTATTATTATTATTATTATTATTATTATTATTATTATTATTATTATTATTATTATTATTATTATTATTATTATTATTATTATTATTATTATTATTATTATTATTATTATTATTATTATTATTATTATAAGAATATTAATAATAGTAATAATAATAATGATATAGAACAGGCAGACAAATTATAAGTTATTATTTTTCATGTGTTTGTGTGTGTGTGTGTGTGTGTGTGTGTGTGTGTGTGTGTGTGTGTGACCTGCACTTCTGACCTCCTTCATCTCTTCTCAGCGTGTCACACTCTAGTCGTCTCTCTCTCTCTCTCTCTCTCTCTCTCTCTCTCTCTCTCTCTCTCTCTCTCTCTCTCTCTCTCTCTCTGTGTGTGTGTGTGTGTGTGTGTGTAGACTTAATTAGGCAAATAATCTCTCTCTCTCTCTCTCTCTCTCTCTCTCTCTCTCTCTCTCTCTCTCTCTCTCTCCTGGACTTACACACAGGCAGACAGGTACAGTACATACATGCACAGATATTCCTCATCCATTGTACCCACCCTCCCTCTTTACTTTCTTACTCCCTCCCTCCCTCCCATCTTACTCCCTCCCTCCCTCCCTCCCATCTTACTCCCTCCCTCCCTCCCTCCCTCCTATCTTACTCCCTCCCTCCCTCCCTCCCATCTTACTCCCTCCCTCCCTCCTATCTTACTCCCTCCCTCCCTCCCTCCCATCTTACTCCCTCCCTTCCTCCCTCCCATCTTACTCCCTCCCTCCCTCCTATCTTACTCCCTCCCTCCCTCCCTCCCATCTTACTCCCTCCCTGCCTTCTTACCCCTCCATTCTTACTCCCTCCCTCCCTTCCTTCTTACTCCCTCCCTGCTTTCTTACTCCCTCCCTCCCTTCCTTCTTACTCCCTCCCTTCTTTCTTACTCCCTCCCTTCTTTCTTACTTTTCTTACTCCCCCTCTCCATTCTTACCCCTCCATTCTGACTCCCTCCCTCCTTTCTTACTCCCTCCCTCCTTTCTTACTCCCCCTCTCCCTTCTTACTCCCTCCCTCTCTTCTTACTCCCCCTCTCCCTTCTTACTCCCTAACTCGTCTCAGTACGAAGGAGTGTAGTGGAGTGGAGAGAACTCACCACTCCACTCCTTACCTAATGAGAGTGGTGAGTGATCGATGACAACAAGGAACTCACAACATGACACTCATATACACAACATAAACTGAATATATACACAACATAAACTGAATATATACAACATAAACTGAATATACACAACATAAACTGAATATACACAACATAAACTGAATATATACAACATAAACTGAATATACACAACATAAACTGAATATATACAACATAAACTGAATATATACAACATAAACTGAATATACACAACATAAACTGAATATACACAACATAAACTGGATATACACAACATAAACTGGATATACACAACATAAACTGAATATATACAACATAAACTGAATATATACAACATAAACTGAATATACACAACATAAACTGGATATACACAACATAAACTGGATATACACAACATAAACTGAATATATACAACATAAACTGGATATATATGCACAACATAAACTGAATATATATACACAACATAAACTGAATATATACAACATAAACTGAATATATATACACAACATAAACTGAATATATACACAACATAAACTGAATATATATACACAACATAAACTGAATATATATACACAACATAAACTGAATATATATACACAACATAAACTAAATATATATACACAACATAAACTGGATATATATACACAACATAAACTGAATATATATACACAACATAAACTAAATATATATACACAACATAAACTGAATATATATACACAACATAAACTGAATATACACAACATAAACTGGATATACACAACATAAACTGAATATACACAACATAAACTGAATATACACAACATAAACTGAATATACACAACATAAACTGAATATACACAACATAAACTGAATATACACAACATAAACTGAATATATATACACAACATAAACTGAATATACACAACATAAACTGAATATACACAACATAAACTGAATATATACACAACATAAACTGAATTATATCCAGTTTGTGTTGTGTATATTATCTAGTTTATATACACAATATAAACTGTATATAATTAAACACAACATGAAGATAAATACATAATTATGGAAAAGTTGCAGGGATTCAATATTTTTTTTATTTTTTTTTTTATGTTTCGACACTGGACATAGGCTTGATCAAGCCCGTTATCATGGCCCAGGTCAACTGCTCACACACACACACACGTCACGACTTCCGAACTGGTACCCAGCCACAGAGAGAGAGAAGTGAGGGTAATTCCCAAATACTGCAGCTGTTATGGTACCAGTGAGGGTGTTTTATGACGTTCGGTGGCCTTATAGTTAGTGCCTGATACTTAAATCGGAAGAGCAAATTATCTCAGGCCCTCACCTGAGAGGCTCGATCTCCCGACCTCTGGGTTATGAGTCCAGAACACTAATCATATATATATATGATATAACGTCTTTTTCATCATAATTATTCAGCATTCATAACTCATGTACTCAATTATATAAATATGTATTACTTTTCAAAAACTCACTTTCACATCTTCATGATCAAAAATTAAGGAACTGAAGTAAGTAAAAAAAAACTAATCACTTTCATCTCTTCATGATTAAAAATTAAGAAACCGGAATAAGTAAATAAAAGAAACCAACAACTAAATAACTAAAGGGAAATAAAAAACACATAAAATGAGATAACACAGACTGCATTCTCTCTCTCTCTCTCTCTCTCTCTCTCTCTCTCTCTCTCTCTCTCTGGAGCAACAACTCTTTATTTTATTTACCTTATACTTCGCCAAATGCCTTCCAGCTTCTGTTATTTTTTTCTTTTATGTTTTCGTCCACAAGTTGACCTACTCTGACCACCACCACCACCACCAACACAATTATATATCTACGCCAAAGTGCACATGACGAAATCCAACCTTGTCATGCATTGTATTGGATTGAACTGTCGCTATAGGTGTAATAATGATCATGTTTGGAAAGAGAGGTGGTGCATACGGTGTGTGTGTATGTGTGTGTGTGTGTGTGTGAACGACTGCAGACCCGCTCTCTGCTGCCTCCCTCCACCCACTGCTTCGCACACACTACTGGACTGCTGACTCGAGTCGACACAATCACACACGCTGCCACACACACACACACACACACACACGCACCGCACTTCCTCCGCCCGGCACCTCCTAAACCTTAACAAATCTAACAGGCGCCTTTCTGTCAACTGGACCCCATTATATGCTACATATGTACTAAGTCTTACCTCACTCTTTCTAATGCATCAACTTATATCAACCTTCAACTTAACCTGCCACCCACCCACCCATGCACACCACTCTCACATCTTTCCTGCCATCATTCTATTAATGCCTACCACCATACTCATATATTACAGCAATATATCTGCCATCATACCACCATACTCATATATTACAGCAATATATCTGCCATCATACCACCATACTCATATATTACAGCAATATATCTGCCATCATACCACCATACTCATATACCACAGCAATATATCTGCCATCATACCACCATACTCATATACCACAGCAATATATCTGCCATCATACCACCATTCTATAATAATGACTATAATAATGCCTAAATTGTAACATTTCAGGTAAACAGACAACTGGATAACAGGAAACTTGAGTGAATCCCACGTCATGGGAATCCTCATAAAGATACAAGACACATTAAACACTGAATGGTAGTGGATACATATCCTTAATGTTCTGAGGAAAGCTGACCAAACAACAGACAATTTTGTGGAATCATGATAGTAAGAGAAATAGTGGATAAACAAAGTGTAGTTAGTAGATTTCCTTTATAACTTGATGCTGAATGAAGTGTTTTCCTTAAACGACAGACAAAGTTGGTAAAGTTTTGCCCAACAAGGAGTCCGACATGGAAACTCAATTCTTAAAGACAAAGGTGAATTCCATCATCCATAATTATACGCCTTCAGTGTGACAAAGCCAGAGACAGTAGAATATGCTTCCTTTGAAGAAATTTTAATTAATGGCAGGCATAAGTAAGTCAGATGGGGATGGAGGAAAAGAGCCTGAGAATCGTCCAGAATGAAGTTAGAGGCAAAGGTTTGAGAAAAGAGTTCAGCATTGTCAGGTGAAGATTATGACAATATCACAATAAGAAGAGGGAAGTTGGAAGAAGTTAAGTTACTGGAGAGAGTTTTGGAGAGGTGTCACCTCTATATCACCTTCTCCTTCGTACTACACGATCTTTCAGACTCAACAGGACAGTTTTCCTTCATCCTTAAATCAAATCATCAATTCACCATACAGCTGAAGACATGAAGAAATGTGTTCCAGCTCACACCTACTTTGAGAACATTAAAAGGAAGACAATTATTCGTACACACATTACCAGGAGCCACATGACACTCAGCAGTCCGTCAGAGAAAGTGGACTCGATGCCAAACTCGATCTGCAACGGAAACCAACAGTTCACTCGCCTTTGTAATGACAACCCCGTTGGCCTGAATCACAGCTGCAGCAACAGTATAGAAGGCCAGAGGGAATCATTGTCCACTCTTCTGTCGAAACACCAACCCGAGGGAAATTTATCTGTTGGTAAACCCAACCAGAGAAAACACGAGAAGTTAAACATCGCGTCTGCTTAGATCATCAGCATCAACTAACGTGTGTGTGTTGTAATATGTGAAGTTGCCATATAATGAATTATAGAACTACTTACACCTTCAATATCCATTACTTAATGTGTAAATCAGACACTCCTGTCACAGTAAAAAACCCGAAATTATTCGACCTGTGCAGCCTCCATCCTTCCACATCCATCCACTGTTATATATTATTACAGGACATAATGTATGACAACCATGGTACATAAAGTATTAATATCTTGCCTGAAGGTGTAGAGGTAAAGATTATATTCATGAAGCTCAAAACTCATTGTGACTTAATTTCTTTTATTTAGGTTCAACACTGGACAAGGGTTTTATGAAGCTGAGTCCCACCAAAAGGTCATCACTTGGTCCCACCAAAAGGTCACCACTTCCTTTCCACAATGAGCGATGTTAAGGAAATTCAGAATGGTTCGGGTGTGATGGTAGGATTTGGAATCAGAATTTCAGAATTGAATATTGACAATTTTAATAATCTGAGGATTTGATAATAATATGACTCAATAGTATATACAGTACCATAATAATAATGACTCAATAGTATATACAGTACCATAATAATAATGACTCAATAGTATATACAGTACCATAATAATAATGACTCAATAGTATATACAGTACCATAATAATAATGACTCAATAGTATATACAGTACCATAATAATAATGACTCAATAGTATATACAGTACCATAATAATAATGACTCAATAGTATATACAGTACCATAATAATAATGACTCAATAGTATATACAGTACCATAATAATAATGACTCAATAGTATATACAGTACCATAATAATAATGACTCAATAGTATATACAGTACCATAATAATAATGACTCAATAGTATATACAGTACCATAATAATAATGACTCAATAGTATATACAGTACCATAATAATAATGACTCAATAGTATATACAGTACCATAATAATAATGACTCAATAGTATATACAGTACCATAATAATAATGACTCAATAGTATATACAGTACCATAATAATAATGACTCAATAGTATATACAGTACCATAATAATAATGACTCAATAGTATATACAGTACCATAATAATAATGACTCAATAGTATATACAGTACCATAATAATAATGACTCAATAGTATATACAGTACCATAATAATAATGACTCAATAGTATATACAGTACCATAATAATAATGACTCAATAGTATATACAGTACCATAATAATAATGACTCAATAGTATATACAGTACCATAATAATAATGACTCAATAGTATATACAGTACCATAATAATAATGACTCAATAGTATATACAGTACCATAATAATAATGACTCAATAGTATATACAGTACCATAATAATAATGACTCAATAGTATATACAGTACCATAATAATAATGACTCAATAGTATATACAGTACCATAATAATAATGACTCAATAGTATATACAGTACCATAATAATAATGACTCAATAGTATATACAGTACCATAATAATAATGACTCAATAGTATATACAGTACCATAATAATAATGACTCAATAGTATATACAGTACCATAATAATAATGACTCAATAGTATATACAGTACCATAATAATAATGACTCAATAGTATATACAGTACCATAATAATAATGACTCAATAGTATATACAGTACCATAATAATAATGACTCAATAGTATATACAGTACCATAATAATAATGACTCAATAGTATATACAGTACCATAATAATAATGACTCAATAGTATATACAGTACCATAATAATAATGACTCAATAGTATATACAGTACCATAATAATAATGACTCAATAGTATATACAGTACCATAATAATAATGACTCAATAGTATATACAGTACCATAATAATAATGACTCAATAGTATATACAGTACCATAATAATAATGACTCAATAGTATATACAGTACCATAATAATAATGACTCAATAGTATATACAGTACCATAATAATAATGACTCAATAGTATATACAGTACCATAATAATAATGACTCAATAGTATATACAGTACCATAATAATAATGACTCAATAGTATATACAGTACCATAATAATAATGACTCAATAGTATATACAGTACCATAATAATAATGACTCAATAGTATATACAGTACCATAATAATAATGACTCAATAGTATATACAGTACCATAATAATAATGACTCAATAGTATATACAGTACCATAATAATAATGACTCAATAGTATATACAGTACCATAATAATAATGACTCAATAGTATATACAGTACCATAATAATAATGACTCAATAGTATATACAGTACCATAATAATAATGACTCAATAGTATATACAGTACCATAATAATAATGACTCAATAGTATATACAGTACCATAATAATAATGACTCAATAGTATATACAGTACCATAATAATAATGACTCAATAGTATATACAGTACCATAATAATAATGACTCAATAGTATATACAGTACCATAATAATAATGACTCAATAGTATATACAGTACCATAATAATAATGACTCAATAGTATATACAGTACCATAATAATAATGACTCAATAGTATATACAGTACCATAATAATAATGACTCAATAGTATATACAGTACCATAATAATAATGACTCAATAGTATATACAGTACCATAATAATAATGACTCAATAGTATATACAGTACCATAATAATAATGACTCAATAGTATATACAGTACCATAATAATAATGACTCAATAGTATATACAGTACCATAATAATAATGACTCAATAGTATATACAGTACCATAATAATAATGACTCAATAGTATATACAGTACCATAATAATAATGACTCAATAGTATATACAGTACCATAATAATAATGACTCAATAGTATATACAGTACCATAATAATAATGACTCAATAGTATATACAGTACCATAATAATAATGACTCAATAGTATATACAGTACCATAATAATAATGACTCAATAGTATATACAGTACCATAATAATAATGACTCAATAGTATATACAGTACCATAATAATAATGACTCAATAGTATATACAGTACCATAATAATAATGACTCAATAGTATATACAGTACCATAATAATAATGACTCAATAGTATATACAGTACCATAATAATAATGACTCAATAGTATATACAGTACCATAATAATAATGACTCAATAGTATATACAGTACCATAATAATAATGACTCAATAGTATATACAGTACCATAATAATAATGACTCAATAGTATATACAGTACCATAATAATAATGACTCAATAGTATATACAGTACCATAATAATAATGACTCAATAGTATATACAGTACCATAATAATAATGACTCAATAGTATATACAGTACCATAATAATAATGACTCAATAGTATATACAGTACCATAATAATAATGACTCAATAGTATATACAGTACCATAATAATAATGACTCAATAGTATATACAGTACCATAATAATAATGACTCAATAGTATATACAGTACCATAATAATAATGACTCAATAGTATATACAGTACCATAATAATAATGACTCAATAGTATATACAGTACCATAATAATAATGACTCAATAGTATATACAGTACCATAATAATAATGACTCAATAGTATATACAGTACCATAATAATAATGACTCAATAGTATATACAGTACCATAATAATAATGACTCAATAGTATATACAGTACCATAATAATAATGACTCAATAGTATATACAGTACCATAATAATAATGACTCAATAGTATATACAGTACCATAATAATAATGACTCAATAGTATATACAGTACCATAATAATAATGACTCAATAGTATATACAGTACCATAATAATAATGACTCAATAGTATATACAGTACCATAATAATAATGACTCAATAGTATATACAGTACCATAATAATAATGACTCAATAGTATATACAGTACCATAATAATAATGACTCAATAGTATATACAGTACCATAATAATAATGACTCAATAGTATATACAGTACCATAATAATAATGACTCAATAGTATATACAGTACCATAATAATAATGACTCAATAGTATATACAGTACCATAATAATAATGACTCAATAGTATATACAGTACCATAATAATAATGACTCAATAGTATATACAGTACCATAATAATAATGACTCAATAGTATATACAGTACCATAATAATAATGACTCAATAGTATATACAGTACCATAATAATAATGACTCAATAGTATATACAGTACCATAATAATAATGACTCAATAGTATATACAGTACCATAATAATAATGACTCAATAGTATATACAGTACCATAATAATAATGACTCAATAGTATATACAGTACCATAATAATAATGACTCAATAGTATATACAGTACCATAATAATAATGACTCAATAGTATATACAGTACCATAATAATAATGACTCAATAGTATATACAGTACCATAATAATAATGACTCAATAGTATATACAGTACCATAATAATAATGACTCAATAGTATATACAGTACCATAATAATAATGACTCAATAGTATATACAGTACCATAATAATAATGACTCAATAGTATATACAGTACCATAATAATAATGACTCAATAGTATATACAGTACCATAATAATAATGACTCAATAGTATATACAGTACCATAATAATAATGACTCAATAGTATATACAGTACCATAATAATAATGACTCAATAGTATATACAGTACCATAATAATAATGACTCAATAGTATATACAGTACCATAATAATAATGACTCAATAGTATATACAGTACCATAATAATAATGACTCAATAGTATATACAGTACCATAATAATAATGACTCAATAGTATATACAGTACCATAATAATAATGACTCAATAGTATATACAGTACCATAATAATAATGACTCAATAGTATATACAGTACCATAATAATAATGACTCAATAGTATATACAGTACCATAATAATAATGACTCAATAGTATATACAGTACCATAATAATAATGACTCAATAGTATATACAGTACCATAATAATAATGACTCAATAGTATATACAGTACCATAATAATAATGACTCAATAGTATATACAGTACCATAATAATAATGACTCAATAGTATATACAGTACCATAATAATAATGACTCAATAGTATATACAGTACCATAATAATAATGACTCAATAGTATATACAGTACCATAATAATAATGACTCAATAGTATATACAGTACCATAATAATAATGACTCAATAGTATATACAGTACCATAATAATAATGACTCAATAGTATATACAGTACCATAATAATAATGACTCAATAGTATATACAGTACCATAATAATAATGACTCAATAGTATATACAGTACCATAATAATAATGACTCAATAGTATATACAGTACCATAATAATAATGACTCAATAGTATATACAGTACCATAATAATAATGACTCAATAGTATATACAGTACCATAATAATAATGACTCAATAGTATATACAGTACCATAATAATAATGACTCAATAGTATATACAGTACCATAATAATAATGACTCAATAGTATATACAGTACCATAATAATAATGACTCAATAGTATATACAGTACCATAATAATAATGACTCAATAGTATATACAGTACCATAATAATAATGACTCAATAGTATATACAGTACCATAATAATAATGACTCAATAGTATATACAGTACCATAATAATAATGACTCAATAGTATATACAGTACCATAATAATAATGACTCAATAGTATATACAGTACCATAATAATAATGACTCAATAGTATATACAGTACCATAATAATAATGACTCAATAGTATATACAGTACCATAATAATAATGACTCAATAGTATATACAGTACCATAATAATAATGACTCAATAGTATATACAGTACCATAATAATAATGACTCAATAGTATATACAGTACCATAATAATAATGACTCAATAGTATATACAGTACCATAATAATAATGACTCAATAGTATATACAGTACCATAATAATAATGACTCAATAGTATATACAGTACCATAATAATAATGACTCAATAGTATATACAGTACCATAATAATAATGACTCAATAGTATATACAGTACCATAATAATAATGACTCAATAGTATATACAGTACCATAATAATAATGACTCAATAGTATATACAGTACCATAATAATAATGACTCAATAGTATATACAGTACCATAATAATAATGACTCAATAGTATATACAGTACCATAATAATAATGACTCAATAGTATATACAGTACCATAATAATAATGACTCAATAGTATATACAGTACCATGACTCGTTACTAAACAATGGTAGGGATGACACATGTGGCCACAGCTGTTCACGAAATAATGAAGCCAACTGTACACAACTTAATGAAGGGGCTATGGTCGAGTTTTATTGGTGTGGATGGATATTATTATTATTATTGTAATTTTTTTAATACGGCAACTACATGGATACGTAGTTATTCATATGAGAATAAATATCGACATTTCAACACGGGAAACGTTGGTGATAAGATAATAAATAATAAGGGTGTGTACATACATGGACTACAAGGGAAGGCCCAGACACACCAACACATTGACACTCCTTTGTCAGTGAGAGTGAAGCAGTTGGTAGGCACAGTACAGTATACGTAGTGTTGTTGTCTTGTGTGTTTCTCTACTTTCTTGACGCCGTCATCAGTGACATAATTATCCTTGAGGTAAGTTATTATTCACACCTTTATAACAACTGCAGCTTGGCTTTAGAATAATTACTGTACTTTATGACTATAATTTACTTAAGGTAATGTGTAGTGCATAAAATTATGGTTGGTTTTCATTCCTACTTATTTAATAAAAGAGGCTTGTGTAGTCCTACCTTGGATATCTATAATGGTCTACAGTATACTATTCCAAGACTATCACTAGTACACTACTGACTTCCGTACACTACAGTACAGACCTCACACTGATACTTAGGAAAGTGGAAAAAGAGGACAATCTGTCAACTATAGAGTGAGTTTGGTATATTTGAAATACATAGATTAGAAAGACACTGTAATCTAAACCCAACTACAGTGTACATGTGGTTATGTATGAAAATAAGTCAATACCTTCAAGTCAAGATGAACAACTGGGACAACAGAATTACTCTTCCTTACGAATGGTACAACATGACGATTTTTGTTTTGTACAGTCACGGTCAAAAGTCCTTCAACGGACCAAAGAAACTGAGCCATAAGAGTGAAGTTTATGGACCAATAATTACACACACCAACAGCTATTATAATTTCGTACAATTTTTTGGTGGCCGTTTCATTCGAAGGTGACGTAGGACTTTGGACCATAACTTTACATCGTCATGCAGGGATTTAATTAATTAATATGCAGCTTCGATCAGGTAACTTCAAAACAAGGAAGGACTCACGGCTTGTTAAAATGTTTGGACTAACACCAGTTGATGCCATAATGTCGTAGAGAAATAGAATAAGTTTTGGATTCCATTACATAAACAAGCATAATTTATACGGAGTGATAAACATATAGAGGCTTTGTTGTAAGTTTTTGAGTGATAAAAGAGAGAGATAATGTGTGTGTGTGTGTGTGAGAGAGAGAGAGAGAATGTGTGTGTGTGAGAGAGACAGAGGGAGAGAATGTGTGTGTGTGTGAGAGAGAGAGGCCACGTATTCAATAAGGAGAAAGCGATGTTGTAAGTTTATTCCTTCAAACTGTATACACCTCAAACAGAATATTGCTGGCTCCAAAAGAATCAGTTCAGTGGGTTAGTTTGGAGGAAGTAGCAACATAGCTGGCCCAGTGTAAGTTGTAAGAGACCCTGTTATGTAGTTAGGAAATTGGAGGTTAGTGAGTCCTTCAAATATTGCCACCGATATTGAAGGAGCCTGTATCGTGGCAAATAGTCAGGAGGATTCAGAAGTCACCAAGTCTAATACATGATCATAGGGTCACAGTTGGCTCCACTCCCGCGTTTCTCCCCATGTGTTGTCAATGTTGGGCCAGTCAGAAATTCGAATCCCGATCCACAAGTTAAAAAATCGAAACATTCATTTCCTCAGAGTGAAAGATAAATGTTTCGAATATTTAAACTTGTGAGTCGGGATTCGAATTTCTGACTGGCCCAACATTGGCAACGACAGGGGAGAAACGCAGGAGTGGAGCCGACTGTACATACATTGGAGTGCCTTGATTCCTCCAAAGTATGCCGAGAAACAGGACCAAGTTAACACCAATAATGGTGTTCTGTTGCTTGGAATAGTTTGGAGGATTCAGTTGCTCCATATTTATCAATACAAAACTTCCCCCTTAATTAAGGATGTGTGGAAGGTCATAAGGTCTTGTAGCGTATATATATATATACAGTCGTGCACAAAGAAACAGTTGAAGGTTTCCATACTATTATAATTATTGCTAGATGTACAATTGCCATAAAAGGTATTGCGACAACTATTGATACAACATTAAATATATTAATGTCCATAATTGTTTGTAGGGATTATAAGTATGTATTACAGAAGGATATGTATATTTCCTTTTGTTGTACTTGCTTATAGTCCCTACAAATAGTTGTGGATATTACTATGGTTAAAGTTCTATCAAGATTTGTCGCAATACCTTTTTTGGCAACTGTACATTCAACTACTTAGCGATCATCTGCCACTCCATGGATGATATTGGAAGGTTGGAAGGTTAGTATTTAAGATTTAGTGATCGAAAACTTGGGAATAATCTGCCTTCACACTTTGAGACTACGATGTCTGTATACTTCTTGTTTCCATTCCAAGTGACCCAGTTCATATCTAGAAACAATTATCTTGAAATACTTGTAGTAATGTTCATGGCCATCACTTGAAGGGTTTGCACTTCCCTACAGACTTGAACTACTCCTTTTTAATTCTTCAGCTGTTCCACCTGTAACCTTTCCTTCTCTTTTTAAATGTTTGCTATCCGTCCTATCTACCTCTATGACCCATATGCTACATGCAGGATCTTCCAGGCCAAGTGTAGTCTTATTTCTTCCTCTTGGTGTCTTTTAAGTGGATAAGATGTCTAATTGGAGGTCACTGACTCCTCCAAATTGTCCCACAAAACAGGTCACATCAGCTTCTATAGTGTTTAGTGGCACAGTAAGGAGGATTCTGTAAGTAGCTTCAAATATCATATAATTATATACTTACATCTTTCTTTTGACGACCACCTGATGATTTTGTCTGACATGAACCCATTCCCGTGTCCAAATGTTAAATAAATAATGTACATACCATGCAGTTAACCCAGACATACATATAGGGTTTTCTGAGCTGACGATTTTAAGGTTATAGATAAGGCGCTCCACTTCTTAGAACACCTCGTTTTGTTTATCTAACTTTTTCTGCCACTCCTAATTAATGGCGTCGTCACATAATCAACGTAACCTTTCCCATATCGTCCATAGCTTTCTGAACACTTTATCTACAGTCTTTCCTGCCCCTCACAACAAGGCCTCACTACACTGCTATACTGCATATCTCTCCTTATTACCCAACGCTCTAGTTACACCCCAGTTGGCTTCCTCTGATCCTCTCACTACTATGTACAGTCGGCGGCAAAAGTCCTGTCGCCTCACTTGCTTCACCGAGGCACGCAATGTTCATAGACTCGAGATTATTAGGTGTAGAAAACGTGTGTATTTCTCGAGTCCATGAACACTGTGCGTCTCGGTGAAGCAGGTGAGGCGACACGACTTCTGCCGCCGACTGTACTTGTGTCAATGTAACAAAGACACAGGCTAACGAACGATAATGGAGCTTATCTCCATTTGAAGATGTAGGTTTACAAAACTATGAAATACACCTTTACTACATGAGCATTGCTAATCATAAAATGCTTATTTTCATATGATGTATTGTAATCCTGATCAAGTTCATTCTCCAATCATAATAACAGTTCATTAATCCGTTTCTCGACAGTTCCTTTCGTTCAGTAAAATTTAAGCTAAACTCTCATTACACTCAAACACAACACCTCTTGTTATGTTTCTGAGAGCAATAAGGTTCATTCCCTGGATGAGGAAATGAAAAAGAAAAGATCGATTTATGCCGAGAAGACTTGTAGCCCATGGAAGGAGAGAGAAGACTTGTAGCCCATGGAAGGAGAGAGAAGACTTGTAGCCCATGGAAGGAGAGAGAAGACTTGTAGCCCATGGAAGGAGAGAGAAGACTTGTAGCCCATGGAAGGAGAGAGAAGACTTGTAGTCCATGGAAGGAGAGAGAAGACTTGTAGCCCATGGAAGGAGAGAGAAGACTTGTAGCCCATGGAAGGAGAGAGAAGACTTGTAGCCCATGGAAGGAGAGAGAAGACTTGTAGCCCATGGAAGGAGAGAGAAAGGAGGGACGGCAAGTAGCCTACGAAGGAAAGGAGGGATACTGATAGAATAGAAAGGGAGTAGCTCAGGTCTGAAATGGCGCCAAAACCCTTGAAGTACTACCTACATCATCTCAGGCAATATCCCCTTATATTATACGGTGTTCACTGGATTAGGCAACTGGCCTAAATTTCATTCCCAAGTTGATTAACTCACATTCTTACTCGCCATATCAGTCAGCAGGAGTTTGTGTCTCAGTTTCACGTTATTAGCATTGTTATTATTATCTCATGTTATTAACGTTAGTATTATTATCTCTCGTGATTGCTCAAGGATTTCCTTTCCTAAACCTTGGGAATACCTAACAGTAATTACGTTTGTTGTTGTTGTTGTTGTTGTTATGTAGTGAATATAAAGTTGGTGTGTTTATCCATGTTGGTAAACAAGTCTTAGAAAGGATTACAGTTTGGGACTTAGGGATGTGTTGAATTAAGGACCCCCGTGATGTGATGTAGTCACAAAATCGGAGGTTAGAGATTCCTTCAAGCATTGCCACGAAACACCACCTACATTCATTAAGGGAACTTGTTTCGTAGCATAGTCAGGAGAAATAAGAAACCAGCAGGTCTTATACACGATTACAGGGTGCCTTATAAAGTCCTTCTGATAGTTCTCGCCAGCTTCCAAACACCACTGCTGCTCAATGGAGTAAATGGGATCCTTCTAACTTAAAGTAGGTGTTACAGTATACCTACTGTATATAGCTGGTTTATCTATAATAGTTATTGGCTCAACTATAGAGATCATAGGAAAGTACAGTCGGCAGCAGAAATTCGTCCTACTCTTTGTAGTAATGAGAGATCTGGTACTACTGTATGAGAGAGACTGGAGGAGGGAGGGAGAGAGTGAAAGGGGATTTATCGTTAAAACAGAGTTAATATTCACACCTCGGTTAGGGTTATCAAAGCTTCGAATTATTCCCAGAATGTTATCTCGACGCTGAATTGGTTTCAAAGTTCCTCTTAAAATTGAAAAACATGAATGTCCACAATCAATAATAATCATAGGATGCACCCAAATAATGGATAATTATATGATTTTCAGTATCAATATTATTATCAATACACACTTTTATTACATAAAGTGCAGTATATAATTATTAGAAATGAATTCTTAATGTATCTGTTCAAACGATCTTTTAGTAATTGCCATTTAAACCATAACTGACAAGTCTAACTATTCCTCCCCACTCTCTTCTTCCCTCCTTCAGTCCAGTGAGTCCAGTCTCTCTCATACAGTTACCACTTACCAGGCAGATCTCCACTGGCTCCCATCAGTAGCCTACAGCAGAGTGGGACGAATTTCTGCTGCCGACTATACATGGCTATGTTGAATATCAACAACCTGCTGGTGCTTTATAAAGATGGGACCGATTTGAAATGGTTTTATGGCGTTATAATTACTGAAAACTAAATGGATAGCGAAACACCTTGACCACGTTGTCACTACATCCTTAAAATTGCAGAAAAATCAACTTCCTTCTTCCCATATAGCCTACCATGCAAGAGTCACAGTCTACAATCCCAAGGTTCAGGTATATATATATATATATATATATATATATATATATATATATATATATATATATATATATATATATATATATATATATATATATATATATATATATATATATATAATAAACTTTGATATATACAGTATATTTATCTAAATTCTCTTTATTTAGAGTCCAGGCTGACCAGTAGCCGGCTGAGGCAAGATGGGGTTGGCCTCACTGGTGATGCTGCTGTTTCTACTAGGTGAGTTTGTTTATGTACAGTTTCAGCCATGTATATGTATCCATCATTCCACCCTCTCCTTGCCAACCCCAACATGTGGCACGGTCACAAACATGATATACCAGGGATGAAACAGCCCAAGACTCATCATTATGAACAAATCAGTTATACCTGAGTTAGCAAGAGGGTATTGAAAACCCTACACACCTACTCTTGTCTCGTTGATTCGACTCTGTTGAAAGTCATACCTTTCTTCACCCCTCGATCCCTCGTATTCATGGTTGTAACTGTACAGTACAACATGTCTGGGTTGGTTGGCAGTGGGTGGATGCATACACCTGGCCACAACTATACATACAAGTAGAAGGTCAAAATATGAATATGCTAATCATTACATACACACATACAGTCGTGGTCAATAATAATCATCCACATATGGGTATCTCAAACAATTTACTGTCTGTTTTCACGTTCACATTATGATGTTATTGTTTTAAATAGTGTGTAGCTGCTTGTATTAAATTAAAAGATGGTAGTTAACCTATTTATTTCAAAGTTTATCGTCTATGGAACAGAGGGAAGCTGTCACTCTTACGTGAGTTACCCCTATATGGATGATTATATATGACCGCGACTATACATGTAGGCTACTTAGACAACTTAGACAAGTGTTCTACAGTGGCCTGAAAGAGGGCTTCTAATTTAGGATACTATATGTAATAGGGGTGACTTTACTTCCTTCCGAGTAAGTCAGAGAACTGAAGGTGGAGGTCTGGAGGAGGTCAGCTGTGGTGAAACTTGCGACTATTAGTCATTAATGACAGAATAAGTATTAATAGACACCACTTACTGGGACTGGTTGAACAGGTCTAAGACCGTTTCTGTGGTGACTTGTATGTAGACTACTGATGCCGGCTGCTACACCTGATTATCCGATATCCAGATACTGCAAGGAGTCTATAATATGAGATGTTTACATGTAGAGCGGGAGGAAATTACTGTAATAGTTGGCATTTTGTTGGGTTCATCACCTAATAAGCCCCGCCGGCCCGCCCACTTTACCCTTGTCACTCAAGTTATTACAGGCACTCACACACAGTACAGTAGTGACAGTATATATAGGCCTACCCATATAATACCTTAGCTTTTTTGTAAAGGCCCACAGATGCCTAATCATGGTCCTACCTCCATGGTAGAGTAAATCTCTAGTCAACAAGATAGCTACCATTCACCAAACACCAATGATAGTTACTTACTGCATCCAACCAGTCGACCATTGCCCACAGGTTACTCACCATTTAATCACTCAATCTGATCACCAATCTTGTCACTGACCAACTACTAATCATTTGCAGATGTTAACAGTTGACCTCCAGCAACTGATTTGGTCGTTAATGAACGTTAAATGGACCATTATGGTTAATGTGACTTAATTAAGGGGGCATCACACGGGCACTTTTTTTTTTTGTCTCACCAAGTGTGTCGTCCGTCGTTGTTGTCAATGGTGCCGTGGGCTATCATGTCCGGCGACAGGTCGTCAAAAATGCTGTCACACGACAACATGTCGTCGGAAATGAGTAATAACCGTGTGATAGATGGACACCCTCTTAACGTGACTGGTGACCACCATGTGTAGTAACTATAGTCGTTTGCTGACGGCCTCATACACTTTATAATAAAATACATAAAATTATAGGTTTATAAGTATGAATTTACAAAGATTTATTCATACATAGAGTAAAGGTGTTTATATAGTGACAGTTAGAGACCCTATAGAGTTGACAGTCACACTCCCATACACATAATACATACATTATACAGTATACAATAGTTATTTCATGCAAATTCTCATATTTTCTTCTTTTTTTCTGTCAACTTAAGGATAAAAATGTGCAGTACTGTAGTTAGTTAAGGGGGTGCTGGATTAGGGGGACAGGCTTGGGGGGTTTAGGGGGGCGCGGGAGTAAGGGGACAGGCTTGGGAGGGGGATTTAGGGAGGTGCAGGAATAGGGGACAGGCTTTCTACCCACCCCAAGCCTGTCTCCCTATTCCTGCACCCCCCAAACCCCCCCCCTCAACCCTGTCCCCGACTTCCGCACCCCCTTAATTAATGTTAATTCTCATTCCTTTTTTTTCTGTTAATTTAGGGACAAAATGTGATGGATCCTGCCGAACATTCCAAGAAGCCTTTGGCAGTCCTGATGTGTGTCAATCATTTGACAATTATAGGTTAGTCATTACTCTCATTATGGACCATATTCAACAACATTCATAGTGCATACGATGACGTGGTACTGGTACGATGGCTCCATAGAAAACAATAGAGCCTTCCATCGTACATACCTGTACAGTTGCCCACACATGTAGCTGGTACGCTTCGCTACTTGTGAAATAGCTACAACAGGTTACAGGAGGGAAAGTGAGCAAAAGTTATTGTTTGTTGACAAGCAGACAGTAATGATATTTTACTGTCTGCCTATCGATAACCTACAGACTACAGTACATCTTTTTTCCACTTTCCTTTCTTTTGTATCCACCTCACAAGTAACGAGTCATACCAGCCATGTGTGGGCAACTGTACATACCATGAATGTTCTTGTTTTAAGTCAATGTAGTTTGTCCTGGCTAGGTCACTGTAATTTGTCCAGGTTAGGTCACGGTAAATATTGAGAGAATTACCGTTATTGTGCATGGTTTTTCTACCTTCATTACCCACTAATTTAGACCATTCTAAGAATATTTTCGGTAAATTTACAGTAAACCTGGGTTCAGTAAAACGTATATATTAGTATGTTTTACCACTAATTAGGACCATTCTAAGACCATTTTCTTCAATGGCGTTTCTCTCGGAAATGCCCCGTTTTCGAGATATGCCCAGTTGTCATACCCCATACAAACTTGGGGGAGAGCCTGGGAATACGGGGTTTTGGGTGGGAGAAAACACGCTGTACACTATGGCGTTGCCTTTATAATATGTAATTGTCTTAAATAAACACTTGAAACAGGAAATAAAAGCGAAATAACAAAGTTTTCGAGACCGATACAATAAAATACAATTATAGCCCAAACAGCAGCGTTACAACACGTGTTGGCTTGGGTTGGGCTAGATATTCAAATCAAATGGTTATTTTGGGAATTAGTATTACCTAACCTGACCTGACCTAACCTAACCTAGACCACGACAGACTACCGGGACCTAACCTGGGCTAACTACCGGGCCTAACCTGGGCATAAAACCGGTATAACAAATAGAAGAAGTTACCGGGTAAATATCCAGGAACGTAGATGGATACAGGACGCTCAAACACAGTATTCCCAAAACAAAATATAACCAATAGGGTTTTCCCCCACCCAAAACCCTGTATTCCCAGGCTCTCCCCCAAGTTTGTATGGGGTATGAAAACGGGGGCATATCTCGAAAACGAGTCATTTCTAAGAGAAACAAAGTTAAGAAGTGTATTATAAAGGCAACGCCATAGTGTACAGCGTGTTTTCTCCCACCCAAAACCCCGGATTCCCAGGCTCTCCCCCAAGTTTGTATGGGGTATGAAAACTGGGCATATCTCGAAAACGGGGCATTTCCGAGAGAAACACCATTGAAGAAAATGGTCTTAGAATGGTCCTAATTAGTAGTAAAACATACTAATATATACGTTTTACTGAACCCAGGTTTACTGTAAAAATACCATATTTTCTTCTTTGGCATTTCCTCCTCAAATGCCCCATTTCCAAGATAGGGCATATTTAAATGGGGCATTTTGAAATTAGTCTGACCTTACCTAACTTACCTAGACTGCATCAGATTACCGGGACCTAACCTGGTCAAACTACTGGGACCTAGCCGGAACTGGCAACACTGCTACAAAACGGTAATTCTTTCAATAAATACCTAGGTCACTGTAATCCATCCCAGTTCACATTAGGTCAGCTTATTATACAGTAGGTTTGGTAAAGTAAGGCTAATCATGCAACATATAAATATTTAATGTGTTATTTACCCCCTAAATCAGCCTCTTGGGAAGGGGGATCAAACATATTCAGAAGGCATTGGCATACTTATATTTCAACATATATAAATAGTGATTCAAAAAGATTGGAAAAATTTACTATTTCCATTTCTGTGGTTCTTCTAAAACTTTACAGTTGACAGTGTCCATTATGTGTATGTGTAACCACTCCATGATCTTGATTAGTTCCATTTGCCAATTTCCTTTTATTTCTTCATTTTCTTGCACTATCTCAGTATCAAACGGCTAATATGACCTGGTACTAGTTTTGCATTAGTGTACTGAATTGAATTGATTTGTTGTGAGGCCTAAATGAGGGTTACTTTCAGGCCATACCAATAGCATACTTTTAAATAAACCCCTTACCATCCACAAACCATGATTGTTTTAGGCTTCTCCCATATTAGTGGTGGAAGAATGTCATACCTCCAAACAGAGACTCATTCAATACTATAGATAACCAGTGTCTCGGAAAAATTGTGAGTTCAGTTAAAGTCTAAACTTCATTAAATTAATTGTTGATCATCGATAAGGTTTGAGGCCTTGCAACTCCACTGGCTCCGCAGGGCCATCAACAGTGATAATGATGTTAGCACACAAATATATCTTCGATGTGCATATTTGTAAAACTCTTGAGGTTCTTTTTATATCAAATATTTGAACTGTAATACATTTCAGGTGTGATAGTATGATATGTCAGCCAAACAGTGTGTGGGGCAGTGGACCTTACCACCAGGTCAGTCTCTCCTTGTTCTCTCCTATACTGTAACTGTTTGCTAATTTTCTTCACCTTACAGATGTTTACCAATCATTATATATTTGTCTGATGTTATTGTTATCCCACATTCACTGTAATATTTGATGTTTTGTTGTATAGTACTGTACAAATATTGTTTACATTATCCTTCTCCAGGACTCTGATATCTGTTGTGCAGCCAGGCATGCCGGAGTCATCTCTCTGAAGCACCAACCTGCCTTCAGAATTAACAGAAATATGTCCCAAGAGAATTTGCTTGGAACAGTCAGGAACAGAATTGTATCAAAAACTAGAATCTGGTATGCTAGGCAAATTATTATGTATACTGTCATGAAATTTATATCACCAACCAATACACTGTCATGAAATTTATATCACATCAACCATTACATCACTAAGTAGGTACTGTGAGTTTTGCAATTTTTCTCTAGACTTGATACCAATATGTAGGATAGTACATATTGCACACACTTTCTCTGCACTCTTTACAAACACACTTCACTCAGAAAATGGTCACACTCTACTCAGTACTTACTACTGTATTAACTCTATGAATATAAAAAACACTTTCTACACTCACTCTACACTCTGGTTTTATACTTCTCAAACATTCTCTAAAATTCTTCCCACACTCCCTACGTTCCCTTTCCTACACTTTCTACACTCCCTTTGTGATGGCTTTGTTTCAGAGAAGTTATTGCAATGTAAAGGGAACTACAATTATTCTAGTACCTAAGCACTCATCATTCATACGGGCTCTGACCCTCAAAAGTGTATAATAATTTTATGGTGTATAGAGTTATAAAAGCTCATAATATCATTATACAAAAATACAGTATGATCTACTGTATTTCAACAAAAGACTTCAAGAAGCTGGCTGTATAATAATTTGATTATTACTATTTCATGAATTTTTTTTTATACAGTAGAATACTGTAGTTCTACTGAGGTACAAGTAGTCCCTTTTCAGCTGTCAGCAAAACAAAAATAGTAACACCTAGAAATTTATTTCATTCATTTCCTACCACAAAACTTTTCTAACATTATTTGGCTAATACCTGAATCAGTCAACAGAACAACCCCTAAAGGATGTACAGAATAAAGACCCCTCATAACCAATGCTCTGTGTAGGAATTCCTTAGGCTGACTATACCTCCCATTCACAGATACTTTTATTCTTGTTATCTTCTGTATTTTATGTCAATCACCTCTCTTTCTCAGGCAAGACAGCGAGTGGGACTACGTTTATGAAATCCAGAAGTTGGAACAATTGAAAGGTAAGCTTCATAATATATTGATTGTAGTAGCAATGGTGGTGCATGTGTTGCTGGTGGCAGGTATGAGGATTACTGGTGATTGATGTGGCATACTGTACAATGAATACTGTAGTATGATGGTGATATATTTGATGATTGACAAGTGGTGTTAGTTTTTGTGTTATTTTGACTTATGTCATATTGCAGTTAGGGTTATGAAAGGTGTGTTAACAATTGCTGGTCTTGTGATGCTGAGTAGTGTTATGATAATGAGTAACATACATAATGTAAAAAGAATAAATCCTGTATTCAGATCCAGAATTGATTATCAAGCAAGAACTAATACAGTAAATTGTTGCCAGTCCCAGAGCCCACCTTTGATCATTATTTCATAGATATGCAGTACTGTATAAACTATTTCATAATCCTGCTTGCATATTGACAAATAAGTAATCAATTAATCAAATATCAATCACATAACACCCTAAAATAAAGATACAAAAAATATGCCACAGTGTAGTAACCTACATGTATTGGTAATGAAAGGGTTGCAATCATATTGAAATTCCAAAAAAATACTGGAGTGAGAAATTATCCACAAAGGAAGGGTTCAACAGGGTGGCACGGTCTCCAAAGTTTTTCATAACCTTCCGTGTGAAGATCTTCAAGAATTTGGAGCATAAGAAGCTGGGATGAAGATTAGACAGAATAATTACCTTTACAATTTCAGATATACTGATTATGCTGTACTTTTAAAGTGAAATACCATGAATGATCAGTGAACTACAAAGAGAACCTAAAAGGTAGTTATTAAGATGAACTTGATCCGTAAAGAAGTCTTGCCTTAAACTGTTTAGTACAGAACCAAAAACTGTGTTTGGAGATTAAAACCTCTACCAAGATATTTGCTGAGTGGTCAATGTTTTTGTCTGTAAGACTGTTGATCTGCACTGTCAAAGGCTTGAATATTACATAGTTAGGACAGGCTGGTGTGAATCATCTCAGATCTCCATCCATTCGTACAGGGTTGGTTGGTAAAATGAATGTAGTATGGAAGGTAATACTGTACCTAGGAATGGTAAATGATAGGAGGGTAACATAATGGATTTGAAAATAAACAGAAGTCAGAATATAAAATAAATATGGACAAGGGTAGGCTGTATTATGCATAGAATGATAGTAGATAGACACTTGAAACAGATGCCAAAACAGAAAAGAGAACTTGGCAAAGAGGCAACATCAGACCTTGGTTTTGGTATGGTATGGAATAGAGTAACAGGAGACACAGGACAGAGGAGTGGGAAGAGTAATATACTGTGTGTAAACATTAGTACCGTACAGTACTACAATGAACTACTGTTGTGATTATTTTGGTGAAGACAAATGTATAGGATGTACGTAGTTGATAATAGATTAGTACAGTAGTTGTAATATAAAATTGGTGTGATGTTGATACAGTAATTGATATGTTGTTGCTGATAATAATATTGTGGTAGTAGTGATGATTGTTGATGCAGTGGTGACTAAAAAGATGTGTAGTGACTGACTGTTATATTGGTGATGAGGTTTGTGGTGTGATAATGTTGACAGTCAAGGTTATGGTGGTGGTGTTGTTGTTTATGGTGTTACAGACAATGGTATTGGTACTATCAGGTGTGGCAATGTTCATATTGATTGTGTTGACAGGTATGGATGTGGTAATAATATTTACAGGTAGCCAATGGTGGTGGTGACTTTCTCCTGTTTGACAACTGTGGTGGTGATACCAGGTGTGGTGATATAGATGTATGATGACTTTTACATGTGTGATAGGGTTGACAAGTGTGGTGGGTGAGATAGTTGTGATGTTGACAGGTGTGGTGGGTGAGTTGGTGGCAGTGTTTGGCCATGCAAAAAATAACGAAATCCCCATCACATGCCTTACTGACAACTCCAGCATCCAGCTCACCCTGCAGAGTATCAAATCCTGGAGTTACGAGGATATTGGGAGAAGATCTGTATATGATGCAGGTAAGATGCATACAGTATACATGATACAGAAATCTTGATGAATGGAATATTAAATATCTAGCTTAAATAAAGATATTGATTCTTTGAGTTTCAGAATTTTTTTTGTCTGATTGAAATTAATTCACAGTAGTTAAAATAAAGATCCAAGATATTAAGATGATGTACCAGTATAGCCTCTGAAGTGTAGTGTAGACAATTTGCACAGTATTGAAGTACAACTAGAGAGACATTTATGTTCTTGTTAAAATATAACTTTGTATCCCAACGTCACGAACCTAAGAAAAACTGCCACTTTTCACCAGATAAAATAATTAACAAAAAAGTTGGGGAACTATACCCAGGTCTCTAAACGTTTCTATATATTTAATTTGTGTAACTATGAGATTTATTGAAATTATATCAACTTTTTTTTACTAACTTCTATAAGGAAAATAATATATGATACTGCTAAATAATGAGAAAAATAATTACTGACCAAAGTCTTATCTCCACATTTTACATCTAGGGTTTTATCTAAGAATAAAATAAATTACAATAGTTCTATAATAAGAAAATTATCATTCTTTGATAATATTACATCGAATAGCAGAACTCGAGATATTATGTTTTGAGTGGCCGCTATGAGCTGTGCCGTTAAACTAGATATATCGTCACACACAGTTCTCGGTCGGTGATCTCGTACCCGCATGATTTCGGCCCCATAAAAATGTATAATTAGAGGTGAAAAACTTTTCTGATTGCTCTCATTATTTTGAACATAGGGCATTGTTCTTTCAGAAACATAGTGTTTTTTTGTAATAAGCCAAAGGTGCAGGTATGAACTAATATAAATGTTATTAGTTCTGCCAACCCTTGTACTATTTTATGCTTGTAATTGCTGTTTTACTGTATGTTACACACCAACTCTTATCTATGATGTTAATATAGTTACTGAATAATAACATCTTAAAGTGCAGACGTACGATGTATCAGTAATTATCGCGGGGAATTTTTTTACAAAATACATCTATCCCGGCCAACACTCAGTTCCCCAACTTCCATATTAAACTGCTGGCGATCACACGCAACCCTTCAGTTAGTGACCCCGAGAATTATACTGTACAGTATGTTTTTCTACTGGCTCCCTATCATATTTTTGGCCACCTGTGTGTCTCTGTGTTATCTTCTGCCAGTAGTTTGTGTAAGATCATGATGTTACATGCTTACTTCCAGAGCTTAGTAGTAGTGGATCCCGACTGTCATTTACGGGATATAAACCCTACAATTTCCATGCTGCACGATGCCTGGGTGACAGTGAAATGTCTGATGTCCTGTCCTTGGTTCAGCATTCAACTGGTGAGTGTTATTCACATATTCACATAGATTGTTTTTGAATGGTTGTAGTGAATGGATCTCTGAGCTAATATTTAGTTTATATTATTTATACATGAAACTCAGAAGTCAGAACCATATAATTATCCTTACTATCCTCTTTAATGCCTTGTTTCCCCAGGGAAATCCCCTCTAAGTGATAGCCTTGATAGAACTATTTTCAGGATACTTCAATCATTAACACACAGTGTCTCTCACACTGTATGAAAGTTACACTTTCTACTACCATTCCATAGGTAATCTTTCACTATTAGTCACTCCACTCACCTGATTCCCATATAATATTGACTGTGTGAGGCTGGTATTGACAATAAATATTGATTGTGTGAGGGCCGCTTAAATCATACTCTTCTATTCCAAATGCCTC
Source organism: Petrolisthes manimaculis (assembly GCA_034508575.1). Lineage (NCBI taxonomy): Eukaryota > Metazoa > Arthropoda > Malacostraca > Decapoda > Porcellanidae > Petrolisthes > Petrolisthes manimaculis. Next base: position 27,341 of record JAWZYT010000302.1, read on the forward strand.
GTACACCTCCCTATTACAGTACATAGCCCATCCAACCTGTTCATATCAGCTGCCATTCTGAGACCATTAGTCTCAGTTTGGAGAGGAGAGATCCTCATCACTTGCTATCCATGTCTAGCTTCCATTCCATACAGAAAAGTGTTGGCAGCAGTACACTGTTGACTGACCATTCTTTCCTTCATGATACAGTGAGGTGCAGTAATGTTGATGGTGAAGTTTGCTCAACATTAGCTAATCTGAAGCTCTTGGACATGGTGGAACTGTCTTCTGAACCTGCAATGATATACTGTATACAATGTTAACATTTCTGTTATCACCACTACTATACCACTACTATCACCAATACTATACTACAACTACCACTTCTACCCCCTAGTGATGGGTCGTTCGTGAACGATCCGGTTCAAAGAGCCGGCTCTTTGCAGTGAACGATAAGAGCCGGCTCTCTCTTAAGAGCCAAATGGTTCTTGTGGCTCTCTGTGAATTTTGAAAATTTGAAATAAATGTACGTGTATCAGGCTATTTTTCCTACACAGTGAGGACTCATATTTTATTCCATTGTTTTTTTATGTATTCTAATGGGTAGAGCATTCATTGCTAAAAATAAAAACACCTCAGTTTCCCTTTGGGATGAGAAGCTACTGTCCATTTTCTTTTCTATTTTTCTTCATAAATAAAAACTTAGTTTCTTGTTTGAGTTTCAGTTTTTGAACAGGAATATAATGAGCTATGTACATTAGGTAATTAATTAGCCTTTACTCATGAAATGTGATATAACCTATTGGTATACACTGTCATAATCGTCATATTTTATAATCACTGCATTTCTATGTAGAGAGCCGTTTGGGAGCCGAAAGAGCCATTTAAGAGCCGGCTCTCTAAACTGAAAAGAGCCATAAGAGCCGGCTCACTCATGGGAGCCGTAAATCCCATCACTACTACCCCCACCACCACCAGAATCAAGTCAATAGCTACATTAGATCCAAAGATAATGTCAAATGTAGATCGTGAAGTGGCCATGTAATGTAAACCAGCCTTTTTTAAATCCAATATGGCGGCCCATTGGTTACAATACTCTGTGCAAATTGATATTATTGGATTCCTTGCTACCAAAACATACATTTAGACACCAGAATTCAAGTCAATAGCTGCATTAGACCCAGAGATAATTGCAATTGTGGATTTCAAGTGGCGGCCATTTTCAAATCCATTATGGCGGACAATACTTGACAATCCCAAGTGGCAATTGGTACCATTGGATTTCTTGTCCCCCTAAACATACATTTAGATACCAGAATCCAATCAATAGCTGCATTATGTCCAGAGATAATAGCAAATGTAGATTTCAAGTGGTGGCCATTTTGAAATCCAATATGGCGGACATAAAGAGAGAATTTCATGTGGCCCAATATCTGAAAATGTTCACAACATATTAATGTACATTTGTGCCAAATTTGGTGCTTGTATCACAAAATGCACAATTCTATTGAATATTGGAGCTAAGCCGCCCCGGGGCACTATCACCAAGTGAACATATTTGTACACAACCTGAAACAGGCTTCAAAATACAAAACAAATTTCTTCACAGATCCTAAACCTTTACAAACTTATCCCTTACAATAACAACTTTGCTATAATCACATCTTCACTTCTATCACACCCTACAGATACAAAGGCTAGAGTGGATGACCTGAGGTGTAAGGCTGAGGTTGAATTGAGTAAAATGGTCATTGGTGGTCAGCCAGTTTGTGGATGACACGGTGTTGCTGGCAGAGAATGAAAGGGAGCTTTAGAGGATAATGGTCCTAATGGATGAGTTTCAGTGTATAGTAAAAGATGATAACTGAAAGTGAATGTCAGTAAGAGTACGGTGATGGTTTTTGAGAGAACAGAAGCCAGAGTGATCAACTTATTACAACCTTCCATGATAAAGAGTGCCAGTTGGAATTGGGTGTGGAATAATCTTAGTAGATAAGAGAATGGAAGAATTGAGGAAATTCATGTACATACCTAGGAAGAGTCTTGTTTAAGGATGGGAATTTGGATGGGGAGATCAGAGAGAGAGCATTACATGGTAGACAGATCATATTATGGTTGGAGGAGAGAATCATGAAGGGTAGAAGTGTGAACATGAAAGTTAAAAGGGACTGAAAAGCTTTATAATATTACCCACATTGACGGATGTATCAGGAACATGGAAACGGAATAGGGTGGTTACAGAGAGTTTACAATGGTTTATGGGAGTGAAATTGACCGACTTGGTGTGACAGGCAGAGACCTCTAATTAGATGGATGAACAGGATGGAAGAGTACGAAAGGGAGAGAAATGCAAGTGGAAAGGAAGAGCTTGACCAAGTGAAGAGAGAGTGCTGGAACAAGGATAACTGGACACTCTTCTGCCTTGGTCAATCCCTAGGAGGGAGTCCCTAGAGGTAGTAAAGTGTCAGAGTTATAGATAGATATTTTAGTTTCAAGTCATGCAGTAGTACTACATCATCATCACTGTACTGTAATCAGCCTCTCTATCCAAGTGACTGTACTGCACATACTCCTCTTTGGCAGCTTATTTTCATGGCTTTCACTATTTCCTTGAATCTCTCCAACAATGTCTATGACTCTCTCTTGTATGTCAGATTTGGATTTACAACAATATCATCATCTATGTTTATCGTCCCAATTCCCTTACGGGGGTGGATGAGCTATGAGTTTCTCCCACTCCCTGCAGTCATACGCACTTTCTACTTCAATATTCAGCGTTCTCACATCCTCCTCCACACAACGCTTCCAGGTTTTCCTTGGCCTTCCCACTGGTCTTCTCCCTGGTACTTGTAGCTCAAAAAGCTTTTCTGATTATATGGCCCTCCTCCCTTCTCTTGACATGCCCAAACCATCTCAGTCTAAACCTCCTTAACACATTTAACACATCTGCCACACACACCCTCAACACCTCATTTGATACCCTATCTTCCCATCTCACATGTGCCATATATTTCAGCATTCTACAATAATTTTGCTTTATCTTTCTCTCAGCTTCCTTATTTACTGGCCACGTCTCCACATCATACAATAACACTGATCTCACACAAGCACCATACACCTTTGCCCTGCTTCTCAAAGGTATCTTGTTGTTGACCAGCAACCCTGCAATCTCTGTCCACTTTTGCCATGCAGCTGCTATTCTTGTTCTCACTGCAGCCTTCGCTTCAGACTTGCAAAACAGCATCTCCACAAGGTAACAAAAGTGATCAACAATCTGTAAACTTCCTCCATAATCACTCTCCCTTCCCTCTGCACTCTCCCACCTCTTTCACATTCTGGATACCTATAGTTTTCTCCTGCCTGATGCACTTTCCTCAACCCAGAACACCTCAAGTGACACCACTTGTTAAAACCACTACAAAAAATTGAGTTAATACCCACCACCCCTCTGCCACAACAGCTACATGGAAATCTTCCCCTGTCTTGCCTCTCCATAGATTCCTTTCCTGTAACCAACACTTGGGTCTTCTCCATATTTATCTTCAAGTCTCTCCTTTCCATTCCACTTTTCCATCTGTTGAACCTATCAACCACACACATCTTTTTCACTCCTTGCCATTATCACCAGATTATCAGCATACAGCAACTCCCACAACCTCCCTTCTCTCTCCTCCCTTGTTGCCTCTTCCATTACCACAATAAAGAACAAAGAACTCAGGGCTGATCCCTGATGAACTCCCACCTTTATCTCAAACTCATCTGATATTCCTACTCCAGTCTTAACTCTTGATCTGGTGTTCACATACAAAGCCATCACTCAATTTATCAGCCTCTTTGGAACTTTTTGTCTCCACAACCCTTACGGTCCGGTTGATGTGATACACCGTCAGTACAGTTAAACCTCGTTATAACGGACTGATAAGGGACATGGTGTCCGTTATAGCCGTTTGACCGTTATAGCTACGAATTTTTACGAGGGGTACGAAAAACAAAACAAAAACGTGTATGTATGTACAAAAATTAACACAAAATGCAGATATATCTTCATAAATAGGTATGTAGTGATGTGTAAATAATGTACAGTTGGACACATGAATGGGTGGTACAGCCCAGGTGAAAGATACTTGTCCCATTTGAGTAACCAGTGTCTATTATCAGGTACTTGCTTTCTATTACCATCCTCAATACTGACTTCTGCTCCTGATGTCTCCTAATTGGCACTAAGGAACTTGATATTGACAGAAATTGACCATCTTTCACTTGGGCTGTACCACCCATTCATGTGTCCAACTGACAACTGTACCTAAATGTTATTTACCTTGTGTGGTGGAGAGATGAGCATTTTTTTTTTTTTTTTTTTTTTTTTTTTTTTTTTTTTAACAAAGATGAGGACAAAGGCCACAGGCCCGCTTACCATCCTCATCTACATAGTACAGTGAGAGAGTGGTCCAAAATCATGTCCAATTTCGTTCGAGATGCCCTGACACATTGCGTTTGAAGGTACATAAGTCGTAGAAAGGTGGAAAGATGGATGAAGGTAGAGTGTTCCAGAGTTGACCAGTTGTGTATATGAAAGACTGAGAGTACCGGTTAACTTTTGCATGAGGGAGTTGGAAAGAAAAGGGATGAGAACGAGAGGCTTGACGAGTGTTGCATGTTCTCCTGAGGGGAGGAAGCATACATTGAGAGAGTTCAGAAGAGCAATGTCCAGTGTAATAGCGATAGAAGAGAGAAAGTGATGCAACACTGCGGCGAAGAGAGAGAGGTTGTAGTGAATCAGTAAGAGGAGGAGAGTTGATGAGACGAAAGGCCTTTGATTCCACCTTGTCCAGTAGTGTTGTGAAGGTTGATCCCCCCACACATGAGAGCCATACTCCATACAGGGGCGGATGGTAGTGGTAGTGGTGGAGGATTTGATTGATGGATATTAGGCGCCGCAATATCGAGGTCCTATAGCGCCAGAAAAAGGTGATAGAGAGGTGTGACAGCAAGCAGGAAGGAAATAAAAAAAAAAGGAACAGTTGAAGAACTGAAAGATGGGAACCATTTAGTCTGGTCTCTCACTGGCGACCTTCCTAGCATGGGAAGCCCTCTCTCCCTGAAATCGGAGCAGAGCAGGGGCCGGAGCCCCCTCTAGTCTAGCTCGCCAGGTCTCAAGAGACACACAAGCCCCCCCACCACGTCAAGGCGGGTCCCGTTAGGGGGGTAGTTGTGGAGGAGGTAGGGGGAAGGGGGAAGATAATGCGATATTGATTGTTTACATTTTATTAGCCATACTGTACTCTGGTGTTTCCTTCTCCTTTATCTATTCGAGAAACACTTTCCTTCTTAAAATTTCTATTGAAGGATATTATGGCCTTCTGTTTAGTAAATGCACCACCTGGCATGACTGTTGAAGCTAGTGGTTAACTCATTATTACTAAAACCGAGATAGTCACACAAGTTGACAGGGCAGGTTAGGCCTATATTCCCTTGACCTTGAGCTATAGGGTGAATCGAGACCGAGGATAGGGGGGGGAAGGAGCGCGGGAGAAGTGGTGGCTGGTGGCAACACACACACACTTCACAGATGAGTGATATCATTTCTTGACATCTTCATTATGATTTCACTCGTTTTGTATAAGAACTCCTCCCACCATTTAGGGCTATGTAGGGCTGGTTTTTCTTGTCAGCAGGCTAGTAAACACAATCACAACATCGATCAGCTATCCACTCCGTTGACTCCTGGTCGTCACGATGTGTGGGCTATTTTTAAGTACATATAGGCCTATGCCCTTGTCCGAATTTGTGCTCTATCCATCATAAGACAATACCGTAGGGAATATTTGTATGTGACAGTGACACCATGATATTCCTACAAGGTTACAAATTATTCTTTAGTGTATAGATCATGACACACGATACATAATGGTAGTAATAAGAAAATATCACCACAAACACGTCCAGGCAGGCGCGAGTGATGGTAAATGTGTTTCCTACGGTACAAATCAGTTTGTTTATAATTTTCTACGTGACAGATACACGATGATATATTCCTACAAGTGTTCATACTATTTTTAGTGTTGTAATCATGACATACGATACATAATAGTAGCAATAAGAGTGAGTATACATGGAGTTTCGCGGGCAACTGAACACTATAGCCTCAGTCACGCGTACGAGTCAATCACAGTGGTAATTCGCACGCAAACATGGTCTATTTCAACTCGCCCTATCTCCATAACTACACATCGTAGAGCCCTCCAGATGGTACCATTCGATAGAGGAAGAGTTGAAGGTAAGTAAGAAACAATATTGAAGTCAGTACAATACACTGTATAGGTTAAGAGTGACAGAGTTGTGAATATAGGGGAAATCGAGGAATTTTGTCGCTACCGGCGGGGCAAAATATCGAGGCAAGCTCAGCCCCGGAGTGCAGGGGTTAAAGCCCATCTGAATGCCGCTCTTGGAACTCTGTCAAATGCCTTCTCCAGATCAACAAAAACATGATACAGCACTATTTTCTTCTCTACATACAGTACTTCTGTAATTGCCTCATTATAACTATTGCATCTATCGTTGACTTTCTCTTTTGAAAACCAAACTGGCACTCATCAATCCTAACTAATTTTCTCAATATCTCCTCCAGCACCTTCCCCCATAGCTTCATTCCATGTTCCAGTAGCCACACACACTCCCCTGTATTTTTCACAAGACAAAGCATCTCCTTTCCCTTTATAAATAGGGATGGTGAAACTTTCACCCCATTCCTCTGGCATCTCCTCCTCCTCCTGTACCTGTTTGAACACTTTTGTCACTCCTCTGAGCCCAATGTGTCCAGACGCCTTTATTATATCGACTGTCAATCCTGATGGTCCTGGCACCTTCCCTGGTTTCATCTTATCCATTGCATATTTGACCTCCTCCACTGGCCCTTCTATTTGTCTACATCATCTATTTCAAAAGGGTTTTCCTCTTTTAGCAGGTTATGAAAATACAGTACAGTACTGTACTTCCTCCATCTCTCCTTCACCGCTTGCTCCTCACCCAAAATGCTTGCATTTTCATCTTTAGCACATCTCGCTCCAACCACATCCTTACTTTCCTTCCTCATTTGCTTTGTTACTTTGAACATTTTCTTTCTACCTTCTGCACTATCAATATTCCTATTCCATTCTTGCCAAGCTGCTTCCTTTGCTTCTGCTACCATCCTCTTAGCCTGTCTTGACTTCTCCATATAAACTCTCTTCTCTTCTTCTGTTTGATCCCTTTGTCATTCTTTGAAAGTTCTTTTCTTCACTGCTATTGCCTGCCTCACTTCTTTGCACCATCACCATGTTTCTCTTTCTCTCCATCTTGGCCCATTCGTCCCCCCCTAACGGGAACCGCCTTGACATGGAGGGGAGGCTTGCGTGTCTCCGAGACCTGGCGAGCTATACTAGAGGGGGCTCCGACCCCTGCTCTGCCCCGAGTTCGTGGAGAGAGGGTTTCCCATGCTAGGAAGGTCGCTAGTAAGAGACCAGACTAAATGGTTCCCATCTTTCAGTTCTTCAACTGTCCCTCTTTTCTTTTTATTTCCTTCCTGCTTGCTGTCACACCACTATCACCTTTTTCTGGCGCTATAGGACCTCGATGTTGTGGCGCCTAATATCCATCAATCAAATCAAATTCGCCCATTCGTTTCGCCACAAACCTCCCTTGCTACTTCCATTAACTCTCCTCTATATTCCGTCCATCCGCTCTCAACCTCATCAACTCTCTCAGCTAATTTCCCCTGGAATTCTCTCTGTATGTCAGGGTTATTAAGTCTCCATACCTTTATCCTCATTTCCCCTCTCCATTTTCGGTCTCATCATCATCTTTAGTACCAAATCTGCACATAGCAGCCGATGCTACGTTATACACTCTTCCCCTAGAATCACTTTATTGTTTTGGACCCATACACCCTCTCCTCTTGACATTATATAGTCTATCTGTGTTGCTGCATCTCCGCTCTTAAACGTAATCAGGTGTTCTTACCTCTTCATAAACCACGTGTTTTAATGTAATATATGATTGGTGAGGTAGACTAGGAAGGACACCTGAAGAATGTACAGTATGTAGAAAGAGTAGCCCTGATTGGTTGGATGGTTAGGAGAGAAAAAATAGTGATTAGCAGGAACCCTGTGATATCAGTTGAGCTGCCATGGCTCAGTGACCTAAATCATCTAATGATTTACAACAATATCTTGTGACTTATTCACATCCATGTTATGCAATCTGTTCTTGTTATATTCCTTGGTGTACTGTACTTGCAACCCTCCTACCTCATTAATGCAAAGCATATACAACTTGTATAACATTTTTGTATACTCCTATCTTGTACCTGCAGCAAAGTACAAGAGTCCAGTTGCCACAGTGAGACTTAACCAGGGTGAAAGTATTGACATTCCCTTTGAAAACATTTCCAATAATTCTAAACAAGTGTACAAATTGAGACTTCCTGATGGTTGGGACCCCACACAGCAAGATCTACCTCTCCACATCACTTCAGCTAAAATATCAGACAGTGGTATCTACAGTGTCCATGAAACGATGAATGACGGCATCAATGCAGCATATTTCTTTGTCAGTGTCAGAGGTGAGTTAGGTTCATGCACCAGTATTCTGTATAATATTTAGGTACAAGTATTAAAATACCAAAGATATATTAAAGCCTACACCTGTAATTATACTGTACCCTCAAATATATACAGTTATGGTCTAGAGTATGTATCCACCCACTCCCAGCCAACCCCGACATATGGCACCATTGCAACCAGGAATACAAGGGATGAAGCATGGGAAGACTCATCAACCTGAGTCATATCAACTAAATAATGTGTTCCCTCCACATTCTCGCTGGCTCAGTAATTGATTCGACTTGGGTTGAAGAGTCTTTCCCTGCTTCATTCCTCATATCCAAGGTTGCGATGGTGCCACATGCTGAAGTGGGCTGAGAGTGGGTGGATACATACTCCAGGTCACAACTGTACATGCAGATAATCCATATACAGTGCTGTACAGTACTTATGATTCCTATATTTATATTTACTAACGTGTATGGCTGAGTGGTCATGATTACCAACTGCAAGGCTGTTGGCTCACAGTGTTGTGGGTGTGAATCCCAGCAGAGGCAGCTGTCATGAGTCAATTCAGTTCTTCATCCACCCTTAAAGTGTTATATAGTTGGTAACATGAGCAGCCTATCTAGGCAAAATATTGGGAAGGTAATTTTGGTAACCTGGATGATGCTGTGGTCTTTTATGCCAAGAGAGTGGGTTGCCATATCCTGTCACTAATGTATATGGCTCAAAGGTTGTTGATGTAATGGAGGTAAGCACTGTGGCAGAGTACTGTTGCACCTAGAGGCCCACCCAATTTACCTTTAACTATTAATGTGACCATATCAAGGAAACATAGGGAATGTATGATATCCCATTGCATCTAGATACAGTAGTGGGAACCAGCTATTAATTGATTTGTTGTAATCCTGAAGGGAACACTGATAAAGACTTGCTGTTTGACAACTCTAATGCAAATAGCAAATATATGATTTTTACTACGTCAGATCTCTTAAGAAAATAAATTAAACAGTTAAGTGAACTAGGTTAGCCAAGTTTTGTTATTGTCTGAAATGTTGAAACTTAATACTTTGTAGGGGTATAGACACATGGAGTGAATGCAAGATGGGTGGGAAGTGTGCAAAAAAATGTTTAAGGGGCTAACCATCAGTCAAATGAGTGGACCAACAAGGTAGGAGTGTTGGAATAGGGAGAACTGGAGATTGTTTTCCATTGCTACACTTTTGGCAGAATTTCACAATGATAGTAAAGCACCAAAAGTATAAATTCTCGTAGGTAGATAAAGTAGATTTAATTTTAATGCAAAGCATTTTATAATAAAGTATTTGCATTTTTTGTACACTGTAATCTACTGTAGGTGACGCTGTGTAGTTTGCTCCGATGATCTTTAAATGTGGCCTAGTTCTTCTTTTCTGTTTGGTACAAGTACTGCACAGACAGTACTGTACTGTATAGCATATTTATTGGTGATGTAAGAGTAGGAAGAGCTCATATATTGAATCCCTCTTTGTTTTTGCCATCCCTCCTTATCTTTTGATTTCACTCTTTCTCTTTCTTCCTCTCCCCTACTCTCCCTTCCACCCTCCCCCTCCTCCCCTCTCCCCTCCCCCCCTCTCCCCTCCCCCCCTCTCCCCTCTCCCCTCTCCTTGCTCTGCATTACTGTATTTTACTAAATTCATTTCATATGAGATTGACTCTCCTCATGCAATGATTTCTCCACTGTGCAAAATCAGAATGACTATTGTGAAGTACTGTACAGTATATACACTAGCTCATAACACCAGTTGTAGATGTGGACTAAGGTGTACAGTATAACCAAAATTTGTTTCCCTTCTCTCTAACTACCAAAGTGCATCAGTTTCATACTTGACCACTGTATAGTATTATGTAAAATGATAGATCTGAGTTAGGATGTCATCTAATGATTTGTATTTTCAGAATGTATGAAGGACAAATATGGCATCATGTGTGATATGAACTGCCCAACCTGTCTCAATGGTGGAGTGTGTCATAGTCAGCTGGGCATTTGTATCTGTCCTCCAGGTTTCACAGGCAACATTTGTCAATTTGGTAAGTACAGTACTGTATATTATAGCACTTAATTCTTTCCTTACAAATTTGGTCAGCAAGCCTTGTCTTTAGAGCAAACTTACCCCTTGAATGCCACCCATTTTCTAGTGAACATGGTTTATTATTCAGGTTACTAGAAGTGGTGAGCAAGAAAGGGTTGCAGAATCATTGGGTACAAATAGTCAGGCTGACTCATTCTTCCTCAGCCAAATGGGAGCCAATTACAGAAATTATCATAGTCCTCAGGTTGGGTCCAAGCCAATCCTTAGCCAATAGGATGGGGAAAAATAAGATTTGTAGATTCTCGCTCTTAAGCCAGTTAAAAGCAAGAACTCATTGTGAGAGGAAAAGGGAAGATTTGTGTTTCCTCATGGAATACTTATTAGTCACACTGAGAATGGGCAGGTGCAGGAGTGCAAGAAGAGGGAATAATGTTTTGACTTTTTCGTTCCTGCCTGCTCTCAGTGTAGCCAAGCCATGCATATACCAATAGCATAGTACATGTATAACCATATTATATAATAGTATTTTTTCACTGGAAACATGTGATAAATGCTCCATGAATTGTAAGGAATAGCATCGACTATTTCCCTGTGCTTTAATTAATTTAATTTCTTGAAATAACAAATCTGTGAATGGTGGGGGTCAACTGTATACACTAACAATATACAGTAGAGTAAAATCATACCTATGCTGGTTACCACAACATGAAGCTGCCTGCCATGGCTGTGAGAGATGATGGGTGAGGTAGACTAGGAAGGACACCTGAAGAATGTACAGTATGGAGAGAGAGTAGCCCTGATTGGCTGGATGGTTAGGAGAGAAAAAATAGATTGATTATCAGGAACCCTGTGATATCAGTTGTGCTGCCATGGCTCAGTGACCTAAATCATGGTTTAGTGTTTGGATGGCTCCATAATCTCTTTAGTATCCCTTCCTTAAAACAGGCAGTGAAAACTATCAGCCAGGTAAACCTCTATAATTTTTGGGTTGAAAACTAATCAATGACTATATTCTTATCCGTTTGTAACTGTACAAGATTGATTCAAACTCGTAATGTCCCGTTTTTTATAACCCATAATTTTCATAATCATAATTTTTCTTTAAAGTTACCAGTATATATGTTTTTGGCACACACCACTTCTTCCGGTAATGCATTCCATTGATCAATTACTCTATTTGAAAAGCTATATTTCTATACATCTTTGCCTCCTTTTCTTTTAATTGATTTCGTACTATGACCTCTCATTGTAGGTGTATTCCTTGTTGACACAAGTATTCTATATCCATATTTTTTCTGTGAAACATTTGTAAACCATATTCATATTTCCTCTCTTTCATCTTTTTTCCAGTTTTGGTAACTTTAGTTTCTCTAGTCATTCTTCATAGCTTAGTTCTCTTAGACCTGGTACCCATCTTGTTGCAGCTCTTTGTACTTTTTCTAATTTGGTGATGTGTTTCTTTAATTGTGGGTTCCATACTACTGCAGCATACTATACTATATTCCAAAATACCTTAAAAAGGATATGATTATTGTCTTGACCATTTCTTTCAAAGTTGCTAATAATGTATACATGTACATGTTTCTTACTTTTTTCATTTATATGATCATTTGGTGTCAATTTCTTATTTATCATTATCCCAAAATCTCTTTCTTCTCAGTTTCATTTAATATTTTATTTCCAAGCTTATACTGCCAATTTGATCTTCTCTCACTTCTTCCAAACTAAATAACATGACACTTATCTGCATTAAACTCCATCTGCCATTTAGTACTCCAGTCCACAATACTGTACAGTATTGTCTTCTTTTTATTTCTTACAGCAATCTTCATTTTTAATTGTTCGTTGTATCTTTGCATCATCAGCAAATGTCTGTAACATTTATTTCTGTATCATTTATATAAATTACGAACATTATTGGTGCCAATACTGAGCCTTGAGGAACTCCACTTCAGCCACGGAGAATATTTCCCTCTTAGTACTGTTCTCATTTTTCTTCCTTCTAGGAAATCTTTCATCCAGTTTAATAGTTTTCATCTCGCTAATCCTTATGTTGTAATTTCCATGTAAGCTTTGATGCAGAACTGTCAAAAGCTTTTTTAAAATACAGTACTGTACATATAGGTAAATACTATCCACCCATCCTTCTCTTACTTGGATTTTTTTTATATTCTCATATACCGGTAGTAACTTGGTAAGTTTGATACACATGATCTAACCTAACCTAACCCAAATTTTCTATATGTTATCTCATTTTTCACCAAGAACCCAATTTTATTATATAATCTTTTCCAGATTTTTTCACACTACACTTGTTAGTGATACAGGCCTGTATTTAAGTGTATCTTGTCTATTTCCTTCCTTAAATAATGGGACTATGTATGCTTGCTTCCAACTCTCTGGTTGTTGTTGTTGTTAATGTAATGACCTCCTGCCCCCACAGACCTCCGGTACGCTCTGGTCACAGTGAAAAAAACAAATTGAAATAAAGGTGGGGCTGGCCCTATATGCCTGGGCTACCAAAGCAAATCCCAGGAAGATATGAACAGAGCTTACTGGACCAGGGATCTTTTAATACCCAACATGAAATTTTATCTAATTCACTTGCATTAGTTTTATCCACAGCTTCCAACTCTTTTTCTATTTCTAATCTGCTCACCTCAAACTCTCTTAGTTCACACATGTTTGTGTTTGTATTTTCTTCTGGATTTCTTATTTCTTCTATACTGTACTTCTCACTCAGTTTCTTACCAAACTCCTCTTCCACTCTCCTTTTATTCTCACTCACCATCCTCTTAACTTGACTCTTACATACATTATACTGTATTCTCTCTTCCACCTCCTCTGACACATTCCTCTGTAGTGTTCTATAAACCTTCCTTTTCTTCTCTACTGCATCTTTCACTTCTTCTGACCACCATGCACTCCCTTTCTTGTCCCTCTTTGGTTTCTTGTATCCTACTACCTCTGCTGCTGTCCTCATCACTAGTGTCTTAAACATTTCAAACACATCATTCACTTCCACTCCCTCCCCTATACTCAGCCTTGCTTCCTCCAGCACCTCACCCACCCTCAACACCCTTCTCTTATATTTCTCTCTATACTCACTGTCATTCAATCTTTCACTTGCTACCTCCCTGTTGTTCCTCCCTTCATCCCTCCTACTGTACTCCCACTTAACCCTAACCCTAATCTTAATCCTTATCAAGACCATAAAATGGTCAGAGCTTTGAACCATTCCTCTAACTACTTTATCATCCATCACATCCTCCTGTAATATTTCACTCACAGCTACATAATCAATTAAACTCTTTTGTTCTTTACTATCATCCCTTCTCCTCCATGTATATCGGTGTATCATCTTGTGCTCAAAGAAGGTGTTGGCTAAGAACAACCCCCTCTCAGCACAGATGTCCACCAGATACTCACCATTCTCATTCACTCCTTCCACACTCTATTTACCAACAATTCTTCCTACTACTTCATTCTCCACTTTCCCAATCATGTTGCCCATCATTAAAATCCTTCTTCCACTCTCAAACACCCATTTCGCTCCTCCCAGAAATCTCTCATCCTCTCTCTCTTCATCTTGTTCCTCTCATTCACTGGTGCATATGCACACACCCATGTATACTTCACCAATCCAATCTTCCCTGTCATCCACATCACTCTTGTCCCACGTCATCCATGTGCATCTCTTCCCTTCCACACCCTTGGTGATACAGTACCAACATTGCAGACCCCTCCCTCCCTCTGCCTTTTCACTTCGCATCCATTCCTGCCCAAATTACACCTCCCTCCATTCCTTCTCACATCACACACTCTCCTCCAGCCTCACACTCCTCCACTCCCCATCCCTTCATGTGTGTCTGTCACTCCCATCACATCCACTCCTTCATTCTTAAAGCAATCATTCAACTATCTCTTGGTCCTATCCACTATACCATTTACATTCACAGTTACCACTCTCATACAACCACCGTTCCCCCCTCCCCATGCACAGGGAAACCCAGAGACCACCCCCACCTGCATTCCATAGCTGTCCACTCCCCCACTGGGGGGTTGCTGATGGTTGGCAAGGCCAATGCTTGTCTGGTGTCAATGTGTGAAATACTGTACTGTGCATTTTAAGGACTTACAGTACCACCTCCACCCACAGTTCAAACTGTACTTAGTGGAGATGTCCACACCAAAGGCACATCTGTTAAGCACTTGATCATTGAAATTTCCCATTTTGCCATATATGCCCAATAAGTATATGGTAACAGAATCATCATCATTACCCCATTTCCTTTTGTTAAGGGTTTGGGAGGTTCTAGCACCAGTTCAAGGCCCTTGACAGGCAAGGGGTCCAGCTCCGAGGCTATTCGAGCCTTTGGTGGGGTCATTGTTTGAGAGCAGGGTCCCCAACCCTCATTCCTTCTCTGTATTTTAGGGAATACAAGGCTGACTGCTCCATCGAATATATGGTGGGTGATGGGGATGCCACTTCCATATCCCTTGGCATTTAATATATGATAAAATAAGGCACTGGAAGTTGCTTCAGTAGACTTCAGCATAACTGCACCCCTGGTTGTAGATATCAATTGGTGTGAAAAAATCAATACTTTCAGTATGTGTGGAAAACATAGTACCAGGTATATATATATTTTTTTTGCTGCTTAACAGTGTATTTCAATAAGTTAACAATACTGTATAGCAGTGTAATTATTGCAGAGTTATGGAAATTTCTTATTACAGTACAGAATAATAAATACCGGTACTTCAAAACCGCATGTGGATTTTGTGACATTGGATCCCCAAGCCCACACTTTTCTTTTTTATTATGAGTTCCTTCCTTTCCATGGGGCTTCCAGTCCTTAGTTAGGGCCCCTTAGTATGAAAACTGGATGGATCTGATGATAAAATTTTGGAAATTACAATAAGGTGATATTATAGTAGTGTATGTTGTCCTGCTTCATGTGTTGTATACAGTAGTCATAGCCTTTTCAGCATTGCTATTGAATAGATGATGTGTTATGTGTAATACACTGATAATGGTATTTTGCTCTGTTATTTGATGGAAGGTTGTCCTGTTGGTTGGTTTGGGAAGCTGTGTCAGTTGAGGTGTGACAGGGAGACACTGAACTGGGACATCACTCAGGAAGGAAACTGCAGTGGCCTCACTTTCTGCCTACCAGAACCCTACAGCTGCTCCTGTGCTCCAGGCTACTACAAATCTTCCTGCACCCAAAGTATGCAACCCAAATTAATTTGCATCAGTGTTTAGTTTGAAAAAATATTCCAGTAAAATGAGCAATAAATATATTCTTACATTAACCTCCTTTAAAATCATGTATAAAATATACACATTCATATATCAGATGAAGTTTCTGAAATTATTTTAAATTTTGTTATATAATATAATACTGTATCATGTTGTGATGTTTGGTGTTGTAGGGTGTGGCAAGGGAATGTATGGTGCTGACTGTAGCCAGTCATGTTCAGCAGAGTGCCAAGAGGAAGAGTGCCACCATATCTATGGGACCTGCACCCATGGTTGTAAACCTGGCATTCCCTGCAGAAAGGGTGAGAAAACATGCAGTATTATTCTTACAGTTCACAGAAAAAGTCAAGTCATATACAGTACTGACATTTTTGGGTGGTTTGTGGGTAAAGTTAAGTCAGCTGCCATATTTATAACTTCTTTAATTGCAGAATAAATTTAAGAATTTTAGAAGCAATATTGTTTCTCGTCTTTTAGTTTTAAGATTAATTGGTAAGAAAGGAAAGCATTTTTTTAAGTATGCAGTACTGTAGTGTTTCTGAATATTTACGGTAACTGTGTTGTGGGTTAGTTTTCCTCCTCCTTAATGATCTACAGTAGCTAACGTAGCTAAGCTACATTCCCCTAAACACCCTGTATTGGGGTGAAATGGGATGTGGAAGTTGTCATGTCTTTGTAATTCCTATCATGTTGGACAAAATATCTCTTATTGGTATTAGGTGAACCAGCGCAGATTTTACCCTCCCTCCTCCCTTTTGGAACCTATTTCCTTTCTTTACTTTACTTCTCATTTTTAGTGAACGAGGAAGGATCCTTGCCCTGCCACCAGGGGGTCATTAGTATCATAGGCCACCACTAGGTGTCACTACCAGCGCTAGCGCCGGGAATTTTGAAATTTTCGATGACCGTCACGAAACGTTATCAAGTAGCTTCTATACTAGATTAACCTAGGCTACCTTGATGATATCTCTATAGCATACAGCTGCGCTGGTTCACCTAATACCAATAAGAGATATTTTGTGGCTAAAAGCCACTACAAATTCACTAATATAGCCAAAAAGAGCTGTCACGCTCACCCGCTAAGAGCGCAGAGTGAGGAGGGAGTGACCAGTGTTAAAAGTGAAGAGAAGTGTACTGTACTGTTACTTTACAAATGTAAATACAGTATTACAATTCGTATTAAGCATATTAAATGCATATAACAATTCGCAGACAACTCATGACTGAAATGAGTCGTCATGTGTAGTGGTGGTGGAGGTGGTAGGGGGGAGAGTAGGGGGAAGGGGGGAGATAGCGCGTGATATCGTTTGTTTACATTTTATTAATATGCATACTCTGGTTTTCCTTCTCCTTTCTCTGTTCGAGAAAAACCTTCCATCTTCTGTTTTGTAAATGCACCACCTGACATGACTGATGAGTGTTGAAGCTGGTGGTTAATAACTCGTAATTACTAAAATCGAGTCACACACAATGCATGCTAGGCCCAGGGTTCATATCAAGGATAATAGACTATAATAGTCTAGACTATTATAGTCTATCATCCTTGGTTCATATTGACCTTGAGCCAGGGTGAATGGAGACTGAGGGTAGGGGGGGGGGAAGGAGCACGGGGGAAGTGGTGGCAACACACACACACACACACTTCACGGACGACAGTGATCAAATTTCCTGACATGTTTATTATAATTTCACTTGTTATGTATAAGAACTTCTCGGATTTATTTGAGTCATCTGTATATATACATAAATAGGTATGTAATGATGTGTAAATAATGTACCTACCGAATTGCTTTGCATCGGGGTCTATTAAATCGAGATTTAACTGTACTTTAACTTAACTTGTGAAAGAATGTAGAGTAACGTAATTTTAAAGTACACTTTCTTGTATCCGGCAATTTCTCGTATCCGGAACGTTCTCGGTCCCACTGGTGCCGGATAAAAGAGCTTTCACTGTACTTACATAAATAGCTATTATCAATATTATAGAGGGCATATTTGTTGTTGTTGAAGTTGTCTGGCCAAGCAGCTTAGAGCCCCTGAGGAAGGCCATGATATAAACTGGGCTTTCCCACAGTGCCCTCAAAGAATATATGCTGTGTGGTTGTGTGAATTGCAGTCTTCCATAATGTGTTTAATAGAGTTGGGTGCTATGTTGCATCCTGGATAGACATCTACAATGGCTCCATCCAGCTTCTTCTGATGTCAGAAGGGCTGGGTGGTGGCCACATCACAGCCTGGCCAGGTGTATCTCTCCTCACAGGATAGGAAGGATTCAGATGGGTGGATGTCAAGAGGCCATGCAAGCAGCTGAGTGTTGTTCTTGAATGTTTGGATGGATTGGTACGTGATTTGAGTATGGGTATGTGTCTGGAGACTGATTTGGGGTGGGCAGGGTGTAAGAGTAGATAGAATTTGAGTATGATAACATGTATTGGGTGTTGTTTATATGATCCTTGGCATGTGTGGGTTTTCTGCCATTTAGTGTAGTGTGAGCTGTGGGTTTGTGGAGGCTGCAGCAAGTGTTTGTGTGCTCTCATGTCAAGATGGTCCTTGATCTTGAGAACTTTGATTTCATGGTGTAAGTTGTTGGGTAATGATGGTTGGAAGAGGGCTTGGTGAGGGATGTGAGTGTGTTTGAGAGTGTTCTTTGAGGTACTAAAACCAGATACATTAGGTGCAACTTCACACCCATTTTCCTGCTATCAGTTCCAACCACACCCGAGATGAATCTGCTGGCAACCAATCGAGGCCTCCAAGCCACCTGGAAACACACACCAGGCACTGATGCACTCTACATCATCACTGTCCAGGTGGGACTTCACATTATCCATTTCTACCTTGTAATGTTCCTCTAACCTGTATTATGCTACTTATTTACGTGTGATACAAGTGGCTCCTCGCTACAGGTATATGGGTCAGTTTTGCAGTCATTCACCAACAGCCTTAATACTATACAGTACTAATATTACATTAACCAGAGTATCAAATACTGCACTCATCATCATCTTTCTCTTTACCATCAGATATTCCCATAATCTCCACTTTAAATACTGTACTTTAATTCTGTCTGCAGGCCAAAACAAGAATAAGTTGTAATACTCCTATTGAGGAAGAAATGCAGAAGCATTTGGTGCAGAACGTGAGCACCTTTGTGGCCTCGCCTCTACACCCTTTTACTTCTTATGAGTTTTGCCTCACCACCTCCATCACTGGGGGCATCAGTGAGCCCTACTGCAATAAGTCCACCACCCAGCCTCAAGGTAAATCTATAGGGAGGACAACACACAGCACCAGTGAAGATTGAACAAACATATTTAACTTCATTAATTTTGTCCCTGATATCAACCTCATCTGATAAAAGGAGTAACACTCCATGACTCACTGACAATAGTAGATTCATAATGAGAAGTGAACTAATAAAATGGCAGGATTGAACCCAGTTTGATGAGACTTATTTTGTGTTTCCACAGCACCAAGTACTACTACACTGAGTCATTTACAGTGCTGGATGCAGCAGAAGAGAATGTGGTGTCGTGTGTATGAGAATTATGAAGGCTGCATGAGCTATAATGGAGCCAATATAACTGTCAACATCACTCTACAAGCCCACTTGGCCTGTCAAAACCCTCATGCAATTCTGTCTAAGTCTAAAATATTGATGAGCTATAGTAAATATTACACTATGTATTTTGATGAGTTTCTCGCTGGTGAAAAGTACTATGTTACAGCATTTGTGCAAAATGAAGCTGGTAATGGCCCTCAGATTAACATCACTTACACTACTACTGCTAAGAGTAAGTGACTCCTGATTTACTTTTGTGCTTTGTGATAAGTAAAAATAATGTTGACTGACATTGAGTAAATTGAGTCCTTGGATACTTTGAGACATTAACTGAGACATTGAGCAAATTGAGCCATAGAGTGAATTGTTACATTGTGTAACTTGGGATGTTGTGGAAATTTAAGTCTTGAGGAAGTTGACACATTTTATTGTTTGTGACATGCATTACCTCGAGTCATTGTGTACAGTACGTATATTAAGAAAATGAGTTGATTGAGGCAATAAGTAAATTGTAATAAAGCTGTATTAAATGAATTGTGGCACTGAATAAATTGAGGCAACCGGTAAATTGAGGCAACCGGGTGGAAAGTTGCTTGAGGCAGTATAGAGCTTGTATGAGGGTGCAAGAGCGGCAGTCCGGGTGGAAAGTGAACAAAGTGAGTACTTCAACTTGAACATTGGGTTGAAACAAGGGTGTGTGATGTCTCCATGGTTGTTCAGTGTATATATAGATGGAGTCATGAAAGAAATACAGGGAAGAGCAGTGAATGTTGGTGTACCTATGATAAGGGAAGGAAGTGAGTGGAAGTTACCTGTGCTGCTGTTTGCTGATGATACAGTTCTGTTAAGTGACGATGAGAGGGAATTACAGGAATTGGTGAATATGTTTGGAGATGTGTGCGAGAAACGAAACATGAAGGTGAATGCGGCAAAGAGCAAAGTTATGGTTTTTTAAAGGGGTACAGCCACGGGTAGTGAAGTGAGGTTAAATGGGCAGGTTATGGAGAATGTCAGCACATTCAAGTATTTGGGCAGTGTGATGAGTAAAGATGGGAGTCTGGAAGGTGAGATGTGGGAGAGGGTACAACAGGGGAAGAGGGTTGTAGGAACACTAAAAGCAGTGACAAGGAATAGGGCCATGAGTATGGAAGTGAAGAAGACGTTACATGATAGTGTGGTAATCCCGACACTGACGTACGGGAGTGAAACATGGACCATGACGGAGAGATATAAATCAAGAGCTAGAGGGGTGGATGGAAATGAGTTACCTAAGAAGTGCATGTGGAGTAACATGGAGAGATAGACTGACGAATGAAGAGGTACATGAGCAATGTGGTGTGAATGTGGACGTACTAGAGTGTGAAGAGAAACACCTTGAGGTGGTTTGGTCATGTGGAGCGTATGGGAGGTGAGAGGTTGGTTGAGAAGGTGTACGAGAGTGAGGTGGATGGACAGAGAGGAAGGGGCAGACCTAGAATGAGGTGGAGGGATAGGGTTGAGAGGTATATGAGTGAGAGTGGCATTGGGTGGGAGGAAGGACTCCAGTTAACGGGGAACAGGGGTGCATGGAGGCGATTCATTTGTGGCCACCCCTTCAGGGATTGAGGCGTCGGGCAAGAGATAGATAGATAGAACCGGTAAATTGGGAATTTGAGTGAATTGAAACATTGAGTGCAGTATACTGTATTGTGATACTGAGTAAGTTAAGATAATATATATACAGTAATGAGATATTGAGTTCAGTATACAGTACAGTATTGTGATATTAAGTTAAGATATTAGATATACAGTACTGTACTTAGACATTGACTGAATTGAGACTGAAATTCAGCTTTACATAGGCCAAGGCCCAGCAGGCTGAACAGTATCTAAATTATTTGTTTTCCTTTCTTATGCTCTGGGTACCATATTGGTACAAAATGGAGTTGAATGGCTCTGTTCCTGTGAGCCCAATTGTTATATGGGTGGATATCCTTCTCAGATTAGCCATCTTTAGAGCTTTCTGTTTAACTTATTATGCATGAATTGATACCTTTCTAACTACAGTAATAGAATCTTAACCCATAACAACCGCAATTCATTACGACAGCCTTCACCCACAACCGCAAATACTGTACAGTACAACCTGATTTTTAAAGTTACTCTAAGGTTAGTTTTAGTCTTATAGGTTTGTAGAGCTTTATTTTACACACGAGAATATGAAAACAAAAGTCTTCTATCTCCACTGGTTAGAGTACAGCAGCACACCAAAGTCGGAAAATAATATGACAGTAACCCCCCCAAATAACATACGAAGGCATACGCATTTGTTACACATGTTTATGATGTGTAGATACATGAGTATGTGTACCTCGATGTGTGCTTGTATGTTTGTGTATGTAAAACCAGTATATAAATGCACTGAAATAAACAGAAAAGGCAACATACAAGTCATTTTTGCATACAACTGTGCATACCTGTTATAACACTAACACATGCATGTACAGTGTTTGAAAGTGTGTTATACTAATGTCCAATGGCTATAAGATCTATGGGAGACAGAGAGAGGCTAGGGGAGGCAAGGGAGTTATTTATGGGCTGTTCATCGGCTTCAAGGCCTAAATTTGTATCATCCGTTTAAATGGACAATAGACATTTAGGGGTTAAGTACTGTACATACTGTACTTTGAATAGAATCTTGGTTTATAAAGTGTACTGTATTGTAGATAATAACTTGCTTTCTTACAGATTTTTTTTGGTTAACATCTAGGTTAATTAATCAGTATGGGTTAATACTATGCTCCCTCATAGAAACTCCCTCTGTGGACCAGCCACAGTAGAACAGCTACAACCTCTCTACCTCATTTGGTACAGTTTTATTGGGAACCTGATTATCCATCCCAAAAGAATTATTAACTACTTCCACCCTTGGAGAACTCTCTGAGGAGGGTTTTGTTGCTGTGTAATGTCTTGTATTGAGAAGACAGTATTCTTTGGTAGTTATAAAGTAGGTGTGATATTTCCAAAGATGTGTGCATTGTTTAACTGGGGATGACTTGATAATTGACTGAAAAATATATGAATAATCTTGTTTGGCATTATAATATGAGATGATGAAGTACTTAATGACAGGTTAATATATAGTTAGTGGTGATATCTACTAGAACACTTCCATTAGAAATCTACTTCCCCATAGTTACCCCACATGCCACCAGTAGAAAATAATGTTTACAGCCTCTTACATCAGTTGTCACACCTCCATGTACCAGTTGAATTCAACTTCAGCCAAACAATGTAGGGTCATGGGGAGTTTGTTTTTTGTGCAAGAGTAAATTGTTATCAGTAAATAGAACCTTGTGTATCCAGTAAACCCCAACTGAGGAAACTTATGCACTGTTTTTATACAGTATTGGTTGGAAGATTTGTACAAGAGAGTACTGTATATAATACATAAAATACATATAAAATGTACTGTATTCAGGTTTGTGCATACACAGTACATTAGTCAGTTGAAGAACTACTGTACAAAGGGAAACAGATGAGTTGAGGAAGTTCGAGAATAAAATGGAGGAATATATGGCAAAATGTTTTGCATAGTAATATTATAACACATCATGGTATTTTCCTTACAATGTAAATAAGCAAATACAGTATATAAAACAATGTATTATTATATTGTTCTCATTTCACCACAGAACCTCCTCCAGTGCTAAACCTGACTTACACAATTGTCTCTGATAGTGCAACGAAGCTGAAGTGGAATGACCCTTGCCCCAGTAATGGTCTCATCACTAGCTACCGTATAAATAAGAATGTTTATACAGGTATTGAAGATTGTGATGCAACACAAGAATACCAGAAATGCTACACCATCGATGGATTGAAATTTGGTGATACATACACTATGAATGTATGTTAAAAAGCTCATCCATGTATTTCTTGTAATTATATTAAATTGTGTTTTAATTAGTATATGTAGTAAGGTATAGTATACAGTACTCAGCATTTTCTTAATATTGATGCATTATATCTTCCCCACAGTGTTGAGAATAAAATGCCTAATTCTGTTGATCACCACAGGTACAAGCTGGAAATCAAATGGGTTTTTCTGTTGCAGAGACTGTCACCTTCAAATTGAAGGAAGAAAGTAAGGAATACTTTTAGCGTACTGAAGTACAATAGACAGTAACTGTAAAGTTTGAGAAGAGCCATAGAAATGGAAAGCAAAATTTTTTCCCAGCTTATTTTTATAGTCTGTCATTCACTTTTTATTTTAATGATGGCAATTTGACCATTTTTTATCCACCCCACCCAAAGGCTGGATTGAGGAGTAAAACAAGTACAGTATATAACACATTAAATAGTTAATATTTTTATGTTCAAGAATTAACCTTACTTTACCTAATTTAAACTAAACTAACCTAATTTGCACTGGGGTAGACTACTGGGACCTAACCTTGGCAAATGTATCTATCTATCTATCTATAGCTCTGACGCCTCGTTCCCTCCGGGAACTCCCCCAAAGGAGGTGGCCACGGCAGAAAAGTCTCCAGTCTTCCCTGTTCTCACACTCCCTCCCTACTTGGTCAAGCCCTCCCCTCCCCCTCATGTTTCTCTCCTTTACATACTCTTCCACTCTGTTCTGCCATCTTACTGGTGGTCTGCCTCTCACACCACGTCCCACAACTTCACTTCCATACACCTTTACAAACTCCTCACCTTGCATTCTCTCTACATGTCCAAACCACCTCAAAGTATTACGTTTCACTCTCTCAACCACTCCACACTCAATACCAATTGCCTTCTCACTCATACCACATCTCTTATACACACTCTCATTACTTCTCCATCCCACCTTGTCAGTCCACATTCACCTCTCAGATAACTCATTTCCACAGCACCTATTCTTGACTGATGAGCCCTACTCCATGTCCATGTCTCCGACGCATACGTCAGTGTTGGCAGGATTATACTATTTCGTAGTCCCCTTTTCACTTCCATACTCACACTTCTACCTTTCATTATCCTCCCCAGTGATCCTATAACCTGTCTACCCTTCACTGCTCTCTCCCTAATTTCTCCTTCAATACTTCCATGTTTACACATAACTGTCCCTAGGTACTTAAACTCCTTCACTTCCTCCATCCTCTCACCCCTCAGGGTTATCTCACACTTCGTCCCAGTTGGTACTTCCACTCTGTAAGGTGTAGCAAATGTAGGAGAGGGAAATTAAACCTGGTCAAAATACAGTACACTGTTACACCGAGTAATGACTTCTTTAATTAAGCAAACACAACCACAAACCAAAATATCAAGGAAATTGGTAATTATCTTCCTTTTCTGTTGCTCTTCTTTACTTTTACCACAGTAATAAATGGTTTGGCTGTTTAGTACTGTACTGGGCTATTTAAAAATGCATAATGGCTGTCTTAAATGTTTAGTGAATTACAATATACTTACACACATTAAAAAATAACTGACAAGAATAAACATAAGAGAGTAAGATGTACAGTACTGTACTGTAATACAGTACCATTATTCCATAATGGAATTTGAAATATTTTGGTTATATTTCAAAACTGCATGCATCAAAGACCTGAAATATTTTGTGGCATTGTAGCATTAAGTAACGAAGGCTAAAAAAAATTTACAATATAACTTACACTATACAGTATGTCATACCATTTGTTTATGTAAGAGAAAGCATACGTTCATCCTGAATCAGTAGCCTATTCTTGGTATAGTACAGTACTGTACAGTACAAGTCAAGTGATCTGACAGCACTTTTTGAGAAATACTGTAATGAAACCTTTTGGTATCAGGGTTTTTCCTGTGATGTTATAAATTAACTGATGTTAATCCAAGTACTGTACACTATTTTGAGGACTGACTATACCATATATTTATGGGCTAATTGAAATACTAAAGTTTTTAATTCTCAGATGTTAAAGCCTGCTTCCTACAGGAAACGCTTTGGATTTTTTTAAGGAAAAATGTAAATCTTATCAGCCAAATTTTCAGGGTTGGCATATGAACACCTCCAAAAATAAATGCTCTTAGATATACCAAAGATACATTTTGAAATAGTTTATGAAGATAATTGGTATGACCCCAAGAACCACTGCACTACACCTGCTCTACTCGGCAATAACAACATTTAATTGTATCATCATTGCTGATATTCTTTTGAAGGGTGTTCAATAAATATTTATGCTTGGCTCCGTTAAGTGCCAAATAAGTTTTTTTGCATTATTGTATTTAATTTACATGAGGTGAAGCCACCATCATTCACAGTGCTACATTTACTTTACAGTATTTACTGGAAGTTATTAATGGATATAGCTATTTACATTTTCTGCCACGCAGAACCGAGTTATGCTTGAAATAAACTTCTGCTTATGACTGCACAATAGAAAGCCTTATGCAAGAAAAGCCATATTGTAAGTGTTGATAGTGATGGTTCTTTTTAATGTGTATGGAACAATTATTCCTGTCATACCTTCAACCAGCCCTTGAATTTTCTTACATAATATTTACCTTGAATCTCACTTCAGTTATGGTCCACTGTACTGTATTCTACAGAACCAAACTCTCCTGAAGTCACAAGCATCCCTGGAGATACAAAGATTAAGGTGACACTTAAGCAGTCAAGCAGACCAGGTGGCTCACTACTGAACTGCACCATCTTCTTACCTCTTCCTCACCGGCCATGCATCTTTGACCTCCAAATATCCCAGCTCTCTCTTGACTGTGAGGTAAGGAAGTATGTGAGCAAGGGACTAAAACTGCTACTTCTCATATACAGGTACTGGATGACATGCCTATGTACAGAACTTAGGTAATTATGTTTATGTAACTGTATTTTCACAAGACTGAGCTAATCTCATGATTTTTCCTCTACATTTTCCATTCTATTATACTGTACTCATCTTTCAAACACTGACAGGATTCCATTTTTACTGTGCTGTTAAGCCATTGACAAAAATTGAGTGTGAGTAGCCAGGCAGTTTATTAAGTACATTTCATCCAATATATTGGCTTTTCCTTAATCAATACTTATTAGTATATTATATAGCTCCTCTCTGTTAATCTTATAATCTTCCATTTTATGTTTTAATGATCAAGGTAGCAACTGCCCCAAGGTTAAGTTTCATCCATACATGCTAACTGGAATTTTTAATATATAATCTTGCCATTCCTACATTTACAAGGGTACAGTAGTTTGTTTGTGTCACTTGCCACCTATCCCTGCTACTTCTGATATGCATGTTTTCTTGGTTTATGTTTAACCTCACAATCCCTCTACTGCATCAATATATTATAGCACACTCCTGGCAGCATGGTTGCCAGTTTAGCATTTCTGTGGCCAATTTTAATTTCCATTAGTTGTGAGAACGTTTTGGAGCATTATAGCCGGGATTGGTAATTTTCATGCACAGAAGTCACTACAGTATATAGTATTATCTTACTTCCCCTCAAAAAGTTCCATATGACATTGGATATTATAAAAATTGGCCTGTGACATGTATTTGCCATGTTAAGATATGAAATACCTTTTTTACCTTTTTTTGATCTCTCCAATATGAACTTTCTCAATAAAATCAAACTTTTGTGCAGTTGTGCCACTGGGATATTTGCTGTCTTTGCAACTCAGATACCTGTATTTACTTTATTTTTCAGTTTAATGCAGAGCCTGGGAAAATGTATCCAATAAGAGCCATGTGCTGCAACAGTGAATACTGTAGTGATGAATTGAAAATGAATGTGGCCACAAAACCTCTGGCGCCTCATCTGACAGGGCCACCTCGAGTCTACAGGAAGACCAAGACCAGTGTTACTCTCATTCTTCCCATCATCACCACTGAGGGTGAAGGCAAGAGGTTAGCTCTACTTAAAATACAGAATAAGCCCAGAAAGTGAGATCAGTTGAGACATGGTACAATTTTTTTTTTTTATATAGTATTTAAATACAGTACTGTATTGATTAACACAAATATGAATTTACTCTTCAGTGTTAGGGTTGCATCCCTGAAAACTCAACTGGTAATGGAATTAATATTAAACAGATTATTTATAACATGAAAATAATAGAAGAATGTTCTTGGACATAGCCATTACGGCTGAAACCTGTCGTTGGTTAATTCTGGAAGGTACTGAAGATATGTAGAGTGTTCACTTGGAGATTAACTTGGAGAGGTACAGTTGCGGGCAGATGACTCGAGGCCACCTCATTCACCAATATGCTGAATGAGGTGGCCTCGAGTTAACTGTGCGCAACTGTACCTAGAAATAACAACTGAAGCTGGATGAAACAAAGCACTGCTAACTATGTGCCCCTGGTTGATAAAATTATGATATTAGTGACTTAATGAGGAGAGATAGTGAAAGCCATGAGAAAGTGTATGGAGAGGTATGGTATGATTTGAAGAGCAGTTGGTGCTGATTGTAGAGTGGATGAGTGAGTGAAATATAACACAGGCCCCTGAGGTAGTTTACACTTGTAGATAGAATGTAGTATGAGTTTAAAAGAGTAGTTTATGATGCAGATTAAAAGAAATTGTGTGTGAGAGGGAAGTAATTTGTCAGACTAGTGAATATAAGTGGAGGAATAGAAAATCATAGAAATGGATTGCACCAACCTAAAGTATATAGAATAAGTTAGATATGATAGTCCATTAAGTTTTATCTGTATGATTATGCTTTTCATCTCATACAGACCACAATCTTGAATGTGGAGAAGCAAAGAGCATCATAGAAGAAGAAGAATGTCATCACTGATAGTTAATGTATGTATAATCTCAGGGTTCACTGGTCTGCTACAGCTTCTTTTTAAAGAATAGTTTTCTCCGATTTTCAGCTTTCTTGCATTACTTGTGAAGAAGGAAGGTGAGCGTGTTGAACAACTGAATGAGGAGAAGGCCATTGATCTGTGGAAAATGAGACCAGGGCATCCAAGGAGAAAGACGCGTGAGGTTCCGTCCTATCCCGAGTGTGATAAGTCATTCAGGATTGCTGGCTGGATAAATAAGGTGCATTAATAGTAGTGTTGGAGTTCTCATGTTCATATGCAAGAGATATGCCATGAATTAAGTAATGACCGAGACTGGTACAATGGCACTATAAATACTGTACTTCACAGAATCATCATACCAGTCATTATCATTGTTTAGTTCATGACTCTTCTTGCATTCAACCCTCATTTTCATTTATTGCAAGGATTACTATATATATAGCTATAAAAGTGCATATAATACTGCATTGTGTGATATACTATAGAGTTGTCTCATTTACAGTATTAAAACATTTGATTGTTAAAAGTGTACAAAATGTGTGAAAGTATGAAAATGTGTCTAAGTATGTATGTAAGTAGGTATAAGTATGTATGTAAGATATGAAAGCATGTATAGATATGTAAAGTAGGTACGTAAGTAGATATGTAACTGGGGGTAGCTCTCGATAATTATTTGCAGTCTTTAGTTAATCACTTGAAGCTTCAGAACTTGCTACATGAATTTTTACTTACTGGTACGTTCGACCTTTGTCAAGTTGGTAGGGTGTAGGGTTGGGGGGAAATATGTTGGTGACATAGAGAGGGGAGTACACAAGACGTGAGGGAGCGGGAGAAGCTAGCTGGGGTGAATGACTGGTTGTAGCGTGGGTTTAGGGGAGCGACTTGTTTCACTCCGAAGCCGGATTTAGACGCGCTTCTGGGAACAACTGCGGATTTGGGCTACTCTTGGCCACAAAAACACACGCTGTAGAAGCATCACTCATAATGAAATAAAATGAGCGAACCTACTGTACTTGCTATTTCCCTACTTACATATTTTTTTTACAGTATACAGTACCTACTGTACTTTCATTTCTAGTTGTTTACCAACTTCCATACATAATTACATGCAGTACCAACCTACCTATTTATACCTTATATAAGTACTGTACTAATGTTTACTGCGGGCCCATTACTGCAAAGTAGTATTAATCATGTCAAATTCAGGTATGCAGTTATCTATGGGTAGATTAAAGAAAAGAAAATTTATATTGTGGTGATGGTGGTGTTGGTGTGAAGATGAGGGTGGTGTTAGTGAGTGTGAGTGTGAAGGTAATAAAATTCAGATACTAAAAATGTAAGATATGTACTGTAGTATGCATGTACAGTGTATTGCATGCCAATATTTCTACTGAGTGACAAAGCTGCCTAGATTGGGTGTTACGTACAAACTGATACCCATGAACCAGACCACTCAGCTAGTTTAAATAATGCACTAAGTAATGTGTTACCTCTCATTCTATCAGAGCCAGACTGAATTTGAAGTGGGTGACAATAATACCTACAATGGAATCTACAACTGCCCTCTCAAGCACCACCAGACATACCACTTTGCTGCCTTAGGAGTTACTCAGCTGCTTGGTGAGTGCTCTTATGCATTATAGTACTTTTACAACACAATGTATTAGATTGTACCCTATTCTTTATTTTTCATATCTTACCCTCATATTGAGTATAGTATGGTATAATGCATCTGTGATGTCCTGGGGATGGAAAAGGTGCTTGCCTGGAGGCAAGGGAAGGTGTCTAAGGCAGCAAGAATTAGATCATGAAACTTTGTTGGTGTGCTTGTCAGAGTACGGTTCATCTTTCCATTTAAACTGTTCTGGAGTAGAACTGGTGTTCAGAGTTTCCTAGAGTGCAATGTATGGAAGACTGTACTCAGTGCTACTAGTAGTTACCAGGTACACTTGTGATACATAATTTCTGACCAGAGAGTATTAAACCTAGTTGAGGCCATACTATTAATACATATATTAAGGTATATAGATCTGGAAATGCATAAAATTTGTTGTATATCTTGACCATTAAAGTACAGTAGTCACTTGTATAGTTTTTTTAAATATAAAATTCAGGTATGGTTAGAAGGGGACAAGGAGCTTGTTGACCTCCTGGTGAGAAATTATGTATCACAAATGTACAATATTTATGGAAAAACCCTTCAAGCTATGACACGTAGCAGAGCTCA
Organism: Petrolisthes manimaculis; assembly: GCA_034508575.1. Classification (NCBI taxonomy): domain Eukaryota; kingdom Metazoa; phylum Arthropoda; class Malacostraca; order Decapoda; family Porcellanidae; genus Petrolisthes; species Petrolisthes manimaculis. The sequence continues at coordinate 57,799 of JAWZYT010000302.1, forward strand.
GTAGTAGCACAATTTCAGGTTACCAATAACTGTCCCCAATATGCCAACAATTCATAGATCCTGTAGACAGAGAGAACAAAATTAATGTATAGTGATGTTTTTATTAACTTGAAATTCGTGTTTTTCAGGTGAAGAATCTTTCAGCTTCCAGGTTTTAGAAGAAGGAGTAGTGGTAGAGCCATACACTCCCATACTCATTGGAACTTGGGCCTCCCTCACCTTGTTTTTTCTCACCTTGATTGTCCTGTTCATCACCTTTGTTTATTACAGGTCAGTTCTCCTTTTACCATTTTGGTATCTCGTACAGGTTTCCAACACATATGTCTGTCCATTCCTGGTTCTTCCTCCACTCTCATCTCCAACTCCTCTCTATCTCTTCACTTAATTCTATACCTCTCTGTGACCTACATGTCAGGTAATGAACCTTGAAAAATCGTGGATGATTTTTGCACTTTTCTCTGACCACCTTTTGACATGGGAATGAATTTCTAAGTTGAATGATGCTCAGGATCAGTTTTGCAACTGTTCAGAGTAATTTTGAAAGCATCTTAAAAAATAATAGATAGTACAGGTATAATGAGTTATGGTTGATTTTTTTTTTTTTTTTTTTTATGATTTTTATAATAGACAGCAGTATGTAGAGATTACAATTATTGAGAGCTTGCTAGATACCATATGGTGTTTCTGGATATAGAACGGTTTAGTGAATATTGGGGCTTAATTGTATGGTTGGAGAGGAACAAATGTGAAATTTGTCTGTCAATTCTACAGCTGTATAAATTTCCTCAAAGTTATGCCTCTTCACCAGTTTCATAAATATCAGCTATGGTTTTTCATGAAAATATTATTCCTCTCCCTGTTGATGTCTCATAACCAATACAGTATGATACTTCCAACTGTAAAAGACATTTCATGCAGTCAGGAGTGACATTTGGCCCTATGCCTCCCTAAGCTTAACCACTGTATTGATTTGTCCAATTTTTGTACAGTTCTTTTATTTTTTTGCAGCAGTTTAAGTTAGTATTACTTTTCAGTGAAAAAATGAACTTGCTTGGCAGTACAATAGTGTACAGTAATATGTTTGCATGGTTCTCTAAACAGACACTTTGCTTCTGCTGGACCTGCCAAGGATGTCGTAGAAATCACTGTGAGAGGTAAAGTGCTAAAACATTATGAGTAATTGTGTTTTCCTGCTAAGACTGTTTATATACAGTAGTATTAAAGCATAATAATTCTTAACTTAAATACTCAGCAATTTGTAACAGAGGTGTGTGCTGTCACTTGTATGTGTAATAGGCTATGTGATGAATGAAAACATGCAAATTTATATGGCCATTAAAAATCTTTTATTGTCAGATAATGGCACAAGTAAGACTGGTGGGACAGTGGTACAAGATGATAACAAGAATGAAGCAGGGAGTACAGGCATTGCAGTACCCAACACTGTCATCCTTAAACCACTTAACATTAGGGTATGACATGGTTCACCTCTTTGACATTACTGTACTTACTGTATTACAATATTAGTACTCCATGTTTATTTATTGTGGAATGGTTGAGAAAAATGTTCAAGGTATGCATGAAGGATGGTAAGCTTCCAGAGGATTGGTAGGGAGTACAGTATGTACAGTTAAACCTCTATATATCGGACCCCGATACAACGGATTTTGGATACAACGGACACAATCCGCTGGAGATTTTGTTTTTTAATTTGTCTGAATTTTGGTTTCTCTATTTTTTTCTATTATACTTTTTACATTATACAGTAAATACATTATTACATACCTATTTATGTATATATACAGTTGACTCTCGAATAAATCCGAGGAGTTCTTATACAAAACGAGTGAAATCATAATGAATATGTCAGGAAATTATATCACTCATCTGTGAAGCGTGTGTGTGTGTTGCCACCACTTCTCCCGCGCTCCTACCCCCCCTATCCTCGGTCTCGATTCACCCTATAGCTCGAGGTCAAGGGAATATAGGCCTAACCTGCCCTGTCAACTTGTGTGACTATCTCGGTTTTAGTAATAACGAGTTAACCACTAGCTTCAACAGTCATGCCAGGTGGTGCATTTACTAAACAGAAGGCCATAATATCCTTCAATAGAAATTTTAAGAAGGAAAGTGTTTCTCGAATAGATAAAGGAGAAGGAAACACCAGAGTACAGTATGGCTAATAAAATGTAAACAATCGATATCGCGTTATCTTCCCCCTTCCCCCTACCACCTCCACCACTACCACGCATGCTTGGCGGCCTGCGTGATTTGTTATCTTTACAAGCATGGGTTGGAGACTTTGAGTGGTTGCGTATCGCTACATCACTCTTGTTTTTATGTAAATATATCTGTATTTTGAGTTGATTTTTGTACATATACGTTTTTTTTTTTTTTTTTTTTTCGTACCTTTCGTAAAAAATTGTCGCTGTAACAGTCAAACGGTTTTAACAGACACCCTCTCCCCCCTATTAGTTCGTTAAAATGAGGTTTAACTGTATTATGCCGCTGTTTATAGGTAAGCATGAGAATGTGAATCTTCTCAGCATACCTGGTAAACTGTAGGAAAGAGTAGTAATTGACAGAATGATTGCACAAACCAAAGGACCGATAGGTGAGGAGAAGTGTGGTTTCAGGAAAAGCAGAGAATGTACAGATCAGTTGTTTGTGCTAAATAAGGGCTTATGGGAAAAATATATAAAGAAAGACAAGGATATACAGTCGGCTCGCCATATAGGCGCTAAATTGGGAGACCAAAACCTACGCCTATACAGTATTGAAAACGCCTACATCGAACCTTTCACTCCATGTATTAAATACAATATGGTCAGCAGACCACCCCATGTGACATAATAAATAATAACACATACTGTACAGTAAAAGTCCTGTAATCCGAATTGCAGGGGACTGAAGGTCATTCGGACTATTGTTTTTTTCGGACTATTGGTTGGACCTCCAAATACAGATATGGAAAAAGAAACACACACATTATAGGATTACAGTAAACCCTGGTTATTTCGGATCAATTGAGGGGAGACCATTATCGAGTTATCAGAAGATCCGAGATATCCGAGGGCTTAAATTTGATGCGTATGACTGACTGTCTGCCTGTACACCCACTCTCAAAATTATGTGTGCTTTCACTCGTATCTCTGGTTCCCATACGCAGCTAGTAACTAAAAATAATTCTAAACTTGAGCCCAAAGTATGGAAAATGAATGTTTTTAAAGGTTGTTCATTTTAAAAGGTTAGGCCTAATAGCGTGTGTAGTGTGTGACGAGTTGACAAGTTCAGTTAACACCAATAATTCATTAGTTTCTACTCATACAAGCATATTTCCTTAGGTTATATTATTTATTCTTTGTAATTTTCTCATACAATCACTTGCACTTTTCACAATATCAAATGTCTGTATCGGATATGTGTTAAAAGTATGAAAAATGCCCGTATTGAGAAGTTGTTTACTATTAAGGGGTTAGGCTTATCACCAGTGTATCAAGCCAGCTTGAGTGTACATGTATTGAGAAGTGTTCATTATTGTGTATCAAGCCAGCGTGAGTGACAGTGGGGTGGAAATTTCAATCATCACTAAAACTCATTAAATTTTCATTCGTGCACAAACATTCCTTAGTTTGTATTAATTAATTTTGGTAATTTTCTTTGAAAAATCACTTTCACTTAGTATTAATATTTCGCATAGGTACGCCTAATAGGTGGGAGAGTGTGGTTGGCCCAGCTGTACGGGAATCATAATATGTGACGATACACCCGGAAAATCCCCACATGTATGTAAAGTACTGTACAATAAATAAACAAGTTACAACTCCATTTACCAGACTGGAAGGCTAGTTTATTAGTCAACATGAGCGCCTTTAACAAATTTTGTCCGCCTAAAACACGAAAATAGTAAAAATAGGCACCATTAAAATACGTTATGCTCGCCTATGTTAAACTCATTCCACCTATATAGGTATTTTCCCCCCGAATATTTTTGAGTGCCTTCCGCCTATATGGCGAAATGCCTATATGGTGAGCCGACTGTAATTGAAACTTTCATGGATTTATAAAGGGCTCACTAAAGGAAGGAGATAGAGGTAATGTGTAGGTGTTTTACATGTATGGAGTGGGAGGAAAAATGTTGAATCATACAATGTGTTTCTCTGTTTGTTTCATGTATGGTCTCATTTTGGAGGCAGTGGAGGGTGGGGAGACTAGGAGAGTGCCTTCATCTCTACTTTCTTTTTTTCTACATCTAAAGTGATTTATTTTTGTATGTACAGTGTATAATAGTATCAAGGCCAAATCCAGTCATTCGGACCATAAGGTGTGTGTGGGCAATGGGTCGTACTATTAAACTTCTTTGAAAAATGGCTTTTCGTTGCTCAATTCATATTGCAAAATCATACAAATTGAACAACAAAGAGCCTTTTCCTCAAAGAAATAGTATAATAATAGCATCCTAAATATCTAGGTAATTTTATGTATAAACTGTAATTCTTTTTCTCTCTCTCAGGGACAAGTTCATAAAACAAAGCATTACTAGTAGTACATGTACTTGTACAATGTTCATGTTAGTTTTATTAGTTAATATATTTCATGTATTGTACATGTATTAAACAAATGTATTGTATAGACAGAACATTATCATTATGTATGGTATTTTTTGTACCCATAGACAAACATTCAGCTTAAGACATACACAAATGTTTGAAATTCATGCAGCCAGAGTTATAATAAAACTCATGTTGTAAACAACTGTAATACTGTACTGTACTATTTTGAAAGAATTAATCATACAGTACATCTAGGATTATGGTTATTGGAATTTCTTCTCATGCAGGAAAATGGCATTGCTGAAGCAGACAGTGCTGTGTATGCCAACTTTTCCCTGGAGGAGGAAGAGGACATCTATGTCAACTTAACTCAGCAACCAGTGTCCCTGGAGGAAGTTCAGGCTTATCTTAACTCCAGCATTGACTCTCAGGAGACTTCTTACGAGTTCATGGTAATTTAAACTTTTAGTATTGGAGATGTTTGATTTAACCCGAAAACCAGTACAATAGTTTTGTCCACCATTTCATTCTACAATATTTAGTTTTCAAGATTTACAGTATTTCAATATTTACTGTATTCTGTTATTCTTTCAAGTATTTGAAATGTTGCAAATATTTTTCCAGTCTTCTATGATCCATTGCCACATAGATTAAGGCAATTAATGGTCTTGTACTACTTGAAAGTACAATACCTCCTTTGTACAGTAATTTCCTTCTGGAAAATAAAGAAATATTCATTAAAACAACCATAGCAAGGTTATGCATGCATATATTTTAAAACGGTTTACTGCCCAATACATACAGCAATTTTCCACGTATAATCGTACCATTCATGTTCTTACAGTTGAAACTCTTTGTTCTGCGTCGCACACACACACAGACACACACAGACACAGACACACTACTTGGCATAACATACAACATATCATAGCCATTAATAAAATGCATGTAAAGACTTAAAGCCCTAAGATCACTTGCCAACACAACATTTTGACACAACAAAGAAACCACAGTGCATATATCTGATCAGTGATTATGCAAGCCCTGCCTGGGCCTCAAACCTCGCTGAGACACATCTCGACACCCTTCAGACTATACAAAATAGAGCCCTAAAGATAATCATAGGCTGCACAGCTACCACACCTACAGACCACCTACACCATGAAACCAAAATCCTCAAGATCAAAGACCACCTTGACATGACAGGCACACAAACACTTGCTGCAGCTTCCACAAACCCACAGCACTCTCTACACTACATGGCAGAACACCCACACATGCCAAGGAACATCAAAACAACACTCAGTACACATTATTATACACAAATACTATCATCTCTCACACCCTGCCCACCCCAATCTAGTCTTCAGAATCATATCCATACTCAAATCACTCACCAATTCATCCAAACACTCAGCTGCTTGCACAATCTCTTGACATCCACCCATCTGAATCCTCCCTACCCTGTGAGGATAGAATCTACCTGGCCAGGCTGCGATGTGGCCGCCACCCAGTCCTTCTGACATATCAGAAGTAGCTGGATAGAGCCATTGTTGATGCATGTCCTGGATACAACACAGCACGCCACTCTATTAAACACATTATGGAAGACTGCAATGTACACAACTAAACTCACCAATAACACATCATACACTCTCTGAGGGCACTGTGGGAAAGCCCTGAACAAACCATGGCCTTCCTCAGGAGCCTGGGGCTGCTCGGCCAGACAGCATAAGGAACTTCAACAACATACTGTATATATATTTTTATTTCCCCTCAACCTCGAGACTGAAGACTGTCAGTCACATGTGACTCTTACGAGGCCCCAAGATTATTGTGTGTCATACAAGATGAGACAGTGGAGCTTCATGGTAATATTGGTAGCTTCTTTTCTGCCCCACTAGATGACGACACCTTTATTATACACATCACTATCAGGAGAGGGCAGCCACACCATCACTCATATCATCTTAGACTATGGTCGAGCATCTTCTATGTTATGAGTTGATGACAATGTAGGGGGTATTTTCTTGAGGTGTCAGTGTAGCCAGGATACTTGACGAAAAGATGGGCTCATCAGATCACCTTGGAAAAAAACCCAGACAATTCTCGTGGACTCAAACCCAGGTCCATACCATTCACAGTCAGTCACTGCATCCACTCTGCCACCGTCTCCCCCAAGAACAAGAATAGGGTAATTACAGATTTCCTGACCATTTCCTGCTTCCTGTTGCAGAGTGTGCCCACCACCTTGGACAAAAGCATGGATGTAGGTATCTTGCCTGCCAACAAATCTAAGAACCGCTATAAGAACAATCTACCCTGTAAGTTGACCTTCCTAATTTACATTTTTGCAGAAACTGGTCTAGTAAAGCTCATTGCAATATCATATTTCAGGAGGAACCAGTAATAAACTAGAACAATTCCCACCGTCGGAAACGTATCGCCCGCTTCTTACCTAAAAAAATATTGTCAGCTATTAAGGGAGGGAAGGGAGTCTGCCTGGATGTTAACTTAAAAGAGATTCCTGAAAGAGGTATCAACAGCTGAATGTAGCAAAATACTGTACCTCCAGTTAATGATGATGATACTTTACCTTTAGTGAAAATGCTAGGACTGGAAATGAGATGAAAGAGCTGGCATATTTTTGTCGGTTGAAAAAAAATCTATTAATGGAGTATTGTGCCATGCAGATGATGACACAAGAGTGAAGCTGAGTGTGGTTGCTGATGACCCTCATTCTGATTACATCAATGCCAATCATGTTCCTGTAAGTTCTTTTGAGGAACTAATTGGAAAGTCCTTCCAGGCTTGCACTTTACATTTCTTACAATGCAACTGTGGCTTTACAAAGTACCATTAAGTGCAAAGCTGATAGCTTCCTGGAAATAGCCACAAACAAACAGTAGTAAAATTATACTTGTCTTGTGTGATACAATACAATGTATGATATAATACAGTATACTATTTTATACTGCACCTCAGCCTAAAGCTCGCTTTATCCCATGTGATAAAATATGCTTGCTATCTCCAAATTTTTTCGCTTGCAATTCAATTCAAATTCAATTTTTGTTTTATAATATCCATTATAAAACAGAAATCCATAGGTTTAAAGATGTAATGTACAATAACTATCAGTAGGCTATGCTTTTGATTTTATGAACTTCAGTAATTCTAAATCCTTCAGACACTGGCTCTGACTTCACCATATACATTCTGCTTACTCCTGCTTAACCATACTTGCTGCCAACCTTAATATGTTTATATCATTCATATGTTCACAAACTTACTTTTCATTCCTTGTGATATCAGACCCATGTATACTCCTACATACTGTATATACAAGGTTCAAATTTAGAGTACTGTATAGTGTGTACAGTACTGTAGGACTTTCTTCAAAAAACACTTCACCTTTGAAATAAAAATATTTTGATGTAGAGAGAAACAGTTATTCCTAACATGTTGTACAAGTATTGCAGTATAGGTACAGTATCACTTATGCCTGTCCTTGCACTTTTTATACAGTTTACAGTACAATATTTTGTATACAAGTCTGAGTCCTACTATTGGTTGATGACAGGGTTATGGTAAGATCGACTACATTGCCAGTCAGGGACCCAAGGATGCACGTGTGCCAACCATGAAAGACTTCTGGCGGATGGTGGTGGAGCAGGATGTTGGTGTTATCATCATGGTGGCCAACTTTGTCGAAGGAGAAAAGGTTCAATTCTGTTTTTCTCCTTACAAGAATGTTTCTTAGAAGAATTTTGTTTATTAAAAGCATAGAAGTGGCCTAGCAATCCTTAATTTAAACGACAGTTGTCATTGTTTGCATTTTTCATTAACTACTGTAATATTACTGTACATGATTTTTCTTTATTAAAATGTCAAAGGTTAAATATGGTCGAACTATTGTACCGTACAGTACTGGCACAAAAGTTTCTAGTACTGTACTATATGTTTTTCTAGACGAAATTGCTAAAAAAAAATAATAATGCTACTGTATTGAGATGATGAAGGAATAGGACAAGTGCTAATATGACTTGAAGCACATGACAAAGAAATAGATACTTAGCAAGGAGAGGAGGAAAGAAAAAAATGTCCACTACTTTATTTGCAAACACTAATGTATAAGTTGTAGTTTTAGTAGAAGATCTCTGGTGGTATGAGTGTGGCTGAAGCCAGATTTGGAAATGGATAAAAGTCTGTGAGACCCTAGAAACCCCATAAGTTATATGTTAATTATGTGCTTGAATTATATACAAACACAGCTTTTACGTATAAATGAATGGAAACATCTCAAGGTGTGTATAGTGTACATGGAACAGTATACTTCCTTTATATAGTTCTTTTTCAAAGACCATATTCTTTTTTGAAGGTGTCAAAGAGTAAGCCACAGAGACACTGGCTTGCTGGTCATTAGCCAGAGCAGAGCCAATAGGTGATGGTTTCACAAACTGTAATCCAGAAACATAAATCCAAACAATTTCACTGAGATCAATGTGTAGAAAATTATCCAATGTGTACTTTGTGTAATTCAGTCTGTTTAATTGATCAATTTTTTATATTGTTTCTGTAACAGAGAAAAGTTGGAGAATACTTTAAGCCAGAAGAAACATTGGATTTTGATGGGTACCTTGTGAGTGTGACCAACATAATCTCTCTGCCATTCTGCACATTATCAACATTAAAGGTTAGTACAGTAATACTGTTTCCATAAGGGAAATATTGCCTGCAGTGATGTGGGCAGTACTTTAAGGGTTTTGGTGTCCCTTAGGCCTCAACAACCAATCCTTTCCAGTTCTTCAACTATCCCTCCGTTCCTTCTCTTTCCTTCGTACTTGCTGTCCCACCTCTCTATCACCTTTTCCCATTGGTGAAGGCTGGTTCAATTCAGAAATGAGGAATTTGTCATCCTCTACCACACCCTGGCCTGTTCTGTCTGTCTCTCTCTTACTATTTCTCATTCCTTCTGGATAGCTGACGAGATAGCCTGATTGAGTGGCACAACAAGGAAGGATGCTGATATTGGGTTTGTTGGCTAGGGGGTACTACATGCCTATGAGCCAGCAGTCCCCTCTTTTATTGCCTTCTAAGAAACAAATCTCACTATTTCCCTGGCTCTCTTTTGAAGGTCCTAGCATCTGTGTGGCTTCGGTCAACCAGACTCGGGACTGCTCGGCCAGACAGTCTGGGGAACTACAACAACAGTATTACTGTACAGTACTTTATTTCATGTTAATATTAGTAGATTTATTAGTAGATTTATTTCTGCAGTATTATATCCTTTTTATGTGAAAGTGTCATGTTTTGGTGTGTGTGCAGCTGTGTACAGTACGAATCAAAATTAAGCCCTCGGATATCTCAGATCTTCGGATAACTCTACATGGGTCTTTCCCCAATTGATCCGAGTTAGCGAGGGTTAATGACCTGTAATAGTAGTGTGGTGGTAGGTGAGGTAGTGTGGGAATCAGAGCAGCAGAGCTGGTATCAGTCAGTTTGTCAGTCAGTTTGTCAGTCATGGCATACTTGTTGCCACACACATACTGTACAGATTTTATATTTTTATGTTTTCTGTACCGTACTTCTTGTATAGTAATCTCCTTTCAAGGGTGCTAAAAAGAAAGCTTTTAAGTGATATTAGTAGCCATGCAAAGAAAAGACAGACCATCACATTACCTGAAAAAATTTATATTGTTAAGAGAGGAGAAAAGGTGGCAACAATTGGGTTGATCCAAAAACTGTAGCCACTATAGTTATAGACAAAGAGCGCATCTTATCTCATATTAAAGAATGCATCTCCTATGCAGTTAACCATGATAACAAGGAAAAATCAAGTTTGTTAATGGATAATGAAACACTACGTAGAGTGACCATGGTGATATTGTCATGACCGATGCATACTGTATGTGGCTACGTGGTTTGCCTGGCAGTATAACAGTACACCACCATTTTTCAGTTAATTAAGTTAATCAATTCAAAACATTGAATTTCTTATAAATACCTGTTATGGAAAAAGCATAACTTATATATGGTCAGTCAACATAAGGTATAAATGTATGGCATAGAGACGGTAATTTGAGTTTCGTACAAAATCAACTTCCATCACTTCAGGCTGTAGTCCTTTGTGACGATACACCTGGAAAATCTCCACACAAGCCGGATATACATACGAGTTATTTATAAGTATCCGAGACACTGACGGCATCCGTGTTATCCAAAATTTGGCTTATATGTATCAAACTTAGCGAGGGTTTACTGTATGTTCTTTATTATCGGTGATGTCTTTCACTTGCTGATACAACAATTGTTTTAGTCTGTTACAAATGATTAGACAAATTGACAAATAGGAATATCTTACAACATTGGGGGTACAGTATATATACAGTATATTCCAAAACTTTTGTGTCATAGAATGAATACTGGAACAGATATTGTTAATATGCCAGCATAGTCTATTAAACGAAGCATCAGAGCTATAGATAGATAGATAATTGATTAAACTGTTGATCTGAAATATAATTCAGTAGAATAATGGCCTCATTAATTGTTACTTATACGGTTATGGCAGGGATTTTAACCTCTGCATTCCTAGTCTATGACCCTGAGTGTTGCAGCCATTCCCACTGAGCCACAGTTGGTGTACTTCAGTAATAATAGTGAATTTGTAGTGGCTTTTAGCCACAAAATATCTCTTATTGGTATTAGGTGAACCAGCGCAGCTGTATGCTAGTATAGAAGCTACTTGATAACGTTTCGTGACGGTCATCGGAAATTTCAAAATTCCCGGCGCTAGCGCTGGTAGTGACACCTAGTGGTGGCCTATGATACTAATGACCCCCTGGTGGCAGGGCAAGGATCCTTCCTCGTTCACTAAAAATGAGAAGTATCGTAAAGAAAGGAAATAGGTTCCAAAAGGGAGGAGGGAGGGTAAAATCTGCGCTGGTTCACCTAATACCAATAAGAGATATTTTGTGGCTAAAAGCCACTACAAATTCACTATTATTGGTATATAGTGAACCAGCGCAGCTGTATGCTATGCGTGAGAAGAGGTGGCGGGAGGAAATTGGAGGAACCTAACTGGAAGGATCGCCCTCACCAGACTTGTTGTTGTTGTAGTTGTGAAGGTCACTCGTAGGAAGAGTCGATGTGGGAATATAGTCTCCCCTGCGACTATGAGTGGGGAAACTCCTTTAAGGAATAAAAGGATAACCAAGAGTTGTGTCACAACCAAGGTATTAAATCGTAAGTCTAAACAAGTGTTGGGTAAAACACTTGTTAGGACGAGATTATGTTTATTGAACTATCTGTATCTAGAAAAACAAGATGTATGCAAGGTTGGATACAAGATATTTGTTTATTTACAAATACATAAATGTAAAAGATGAAGAAATGGTGGTGAGTAATTACAGGATGGGTATGACAGGTGATAGTGAGCTACCTGGCCTGACCTTTACCCCTCGGGTTACCCCCCCCCCCCCTTTTCTTACCATGACGTCCCCTGATAGGTGGTGACGTAACAGTAAGGTCAGGGGGAGTAGCTTTTGGCCAACAAATACAGAAGAATGTAATAAATATCCATTGCTGATGATAAAGGATTAGGCCTACATTCAAGTACTGTACTGTAGTAAATAGAGGGCTCAACCACTAGGTATCAAGGTTTGACCAATGAAGTATTTTTTTTTACGCATGATGATGTCAAACGTGGACATTTACCATCAGCTAAAGAAATATCTGCTACATCCATGACTCTCCTTGCCAATGGGGTTTTCTCTTACATCAGGTGGGAGGATATGGCCTAGGATACCAAGTACAGCACTACCACTACCACACCTGGCCAGATCATAGTGTCCCAGCAGAACCAAAATCACTTGCCCACATGTTACTCTACATCACTGCTAACTACAGTCATGGTTAGTACTGGCCCTCTGTCCCTATCCACAAGGTTCTTTATTAAATATGTACATTATTATACATAGTAATTATCGAAAGAATTATGTCTATGACTTCTACTTCAGGATCTGTACATTTTCCTTTTTCCTCACTCAGGTAAGGTGCTTGTCCACTGCTCTGCTGGTATTGGTCGCACAGGCACAATTCTTCAGGTTTTTTTGATGCGTGAGATGCTTTTACTCAAGGAACGTTTTGAACCTCTGGTAGTACTGACCAAGCTGAGGGGCTGTCGGGCTCGCCTGGTGGAGAACTGGAAGCAGTTTAATCTTGCCTTGGAAATTTTTGATGAAATTACTTTTGGAGAAGTGACCAAGATACCTGTAGAGGAGTTCATCAGTCAGTTGAAGCATCAAGTCAATGCCAGTGGAGTACAGCTGGATACCATCAAAGCTCTGCCATCGCCACTTGCCTTCAAAAGCTCTACCTTTCCAGAGACTCAGGCAATGAATCGCAACATGTCAGTGCTGCCAGCTGATTCTCGTAGAGTCATTCTGCAGATGCAAGATGGCCTTTTAGAATCTCAGTACATTAATGCTGTGTTGGTCCCGTACTTTCGGGAGGGTCACGGCCTCCTGGTAACTGAACATCCACTGCCTATCACTATTGTCAAGTTCTGGAGGATGGTACTGGAAAGGAACTGCTCAGCTGTCATCCTCATCCACTCATTTGATCAACAGTCTGAGGTGTGAATGTTGACAGTTAGTTTACCTTTCTATGAATAATGTTGATGTTGATATACCGTACAGTAAAAAATATTTCTAGTGTTTATAAATCTCACTGTGATATATGTGTAACTTATTACATATCTTGAATAGTTATACAGTACAGTATATGTAATTGCTGAAACACAATTGAGAGTTTATATACTGTATATGACAAGTACTTATTGAGATTTAGTTTCAGTGTCATGAGTCCAGGATGTAATTAAACCCATTCCAAACCAAATTTCTCAGTTTTAACAAATGGAGCTCAAAGGGATGTAAGATATCGTCAAAATGAAAGCTACAGATTCATCCAGGCTTTAACGTGAATTAAAATACATTACTGATGCCTTTTATATTTTTATGGAAAAAGCATGCAATAGCAAGGCTAAGGTTGCCCACTAATGGATATACTGGAACAAATAACAGTTCTCTATATCTAGATACTGTACAGTAATGTCTGAATAGATTTTAAAAGTGGATTAGTGGAGAAAGTTGCCAGGAAAGTATGAAGTGTTGAATCATCGTCATGCAAGTGGATATGCTTAGCAATAGAATTCAATAGATCATTGATAAGTGCACAACTAGGAAGAGAGTGTGAAATAAAAGAAAGCCTTGAAGAACACCAGAACTTATGGGAAAAGTGTCGGATGATTGATTCATTTACCACCAAAATGGATCTCTTGGTGAGGAACATACATTAGAGATGAAGTCACAGAAATAAAAGGTTTTATGTGCCCCTTCAGCCCCAACCACTCCCATTCAATGCTTCAAGTGTCCTCATCTTTTCTTCATCTTTTCCCTCATCATATTGTACCAACAGGATCTTCCAGGCTTAGGGAAGTCTTCTTTCATCCACAATTAATCAACAACTCATTCATAAAGCACTCATGGTGGTATTCCTTATGGACCATGTGCCTTTTAAGGGTAAAAAGTTTTTTTAGTCTGTTTGGTTGTAGAATGTCACATGATGAACTTGACCACTGGCTTAGAAAGAAGAATATTTCAAAAGAGAATTATTAAGAAATAATTTGGAGGAAACAGTAGCCTAAAGATCACGAACCTCTTCTTTTATAGGTGGAGTTCCCAAGGATCCTGCCAAATGAAGGAGAAGTATGGCCATTGGGTGACCTCAACATCAGTACTCAGCTGTCCCAGTCATATAACAACAATTTCATAGAATATACAGTTGATATTATTAACACCAATTCCATCAATGTAAGAATGTACAGTACTACAATTAGAGCATTTAAACATCTATGGTGTTCAGAGTTTCCAATACACAGTTCTTTCATCTCACTCAGATCTTTCAAACGACTATCCCCTCTTCTATAGTGACACTGTTCTGAGATGAAGTAGGCATAAGGAAAGACAAAATAAAACAAGGATAATGATTATTATATATTTAAGTGAAAGAAAGGGGCAAAATTGGTGAGGAAACCTGTTGTGAATGATAATATAAAAAAAAAATGGAATTATAACATATTACATTATAGGTAAAACAACTTATGTATGACAGAAATGAGTGGAAAATAACAGCAAGGATTTCATATTAAAGTTGGCAACGAAGTTTTAACTTTATACTTTTGTATTAACAACTTTCACTCTGAATAACTAAGATAGTTTTGCTGTTGATGTGTGTATTTGTGGGAGGGAGCTCTGACATATTTGAAGAGCACATTTAATGTGTGTGGGGCCATTTCCCTGGTTCTCAGTCTAACCTACTGATTTTTTATTCCTTCTTTCCTGATATTAATGATACTGGACTGTAATTTAAAACACTTCAGACTACAGTACTGTATGTGCAAAATGCAGACTGCAAATTTAGACACAATTGAGTGAAGAATCATCACTAACAACATTGATATATTTTGTTTTGTGTGAACAGAATGCAAGCATAAGGGTGGTGGTGTATCAGGTACTGGGTTGGGCTCAAGGTGATCCCCTGTCCCCATCACCAGACCTTCTCCTCACCCTGGCAGACCTCGTGCTCCAGCTCCCTCATGATCCTCTAAGTGGCCCACCTCTCCTATGCTGCAGGTCAGTGCTGTCAGTGTCACAGGCTGTAATTTCCACTCAACCCTGTTGAATTGTCATGTAAGCAAACCACAAACAAAGCTGAAAATTTTGGCCCATTTTGCTCAACTAGGAAGTAAGCTATAGGTTCTTTTTAAATAGTAGCATATTTTAAGTACAGTATACGCAACATCATTTTGACAAACGGAAAGTTTTACTTGTTTCTTCATGTGTATAAGTGTTGGTGTACACTATCATTCACAGCAGTTGACCCATGTATAGAATAGCGTAGTGATTTATATCAAAGCGGACCCTTGTGTCCTGGAGCAGAATGGCCTCCTGCCCCACAGACCCCTGGTACACTCTGGTCGCAGTGTATAAAACTAATGAAAATAAAGTAGGGGCTGGCCCTATATGCCTGGGCTACCGAAGCACATCCCAAGGATATGGGACCAGAGCTTACTGGACCAGGGAGATTGGGGGAAAGGCTTTGATCACACAGCCAGTGCTGTGGGCCCAAGTCCACGTTACCACAAGAGCTACAAGTGGGGCCGTACCTTCCATAAGACCAGCCCTGAAGGGACCATAAGGGGGAGGGAGTTTACACTGCTGCATGCAAAGGGAAATGCACCCCCGTGTGCTGGTTGTCCACACAGCAGTGGAAAAAAATAGGCCTCCGGTTGCAGTACACCACACGTGGATTTTTAATCCATGTGGTCAGATCTCGTCAAATCCACTAGAAAGTGACCAGATCCTACAACAATCTTTATTCTAGCCCTGTGTGGGATAACTAATATTCACAGAGAATAAAGTCAGCCCCACTGGGCCCAGGCAAGGGTCTGGTAGAGGATCCAAATTCGTCATTTTTGGATAACCAGCCCTCACCAGTGGGAAGGGGTGATAGAGAGGTGGGACAGTAAATGCAAAGGAAAGAAAAGGAATGGAGGGATACATGAAGAACTGAAAAGGATTAGCTGGGGCCGAAGGGACACCAAAACCCTTGAAGTACTGCCCACGTCTCCGCAGGCAATACCTCCCTTACGGGGAAAATCAGTGTGAAACAATGTACTGTACCATGTAATCTTGAGTTTTTGGCATAAAAGAAGCTGTTGGTTAATTATGTTTCAAAACTTGATGTTGATGACTGATTGGTCGTTTGTTGTGTCAGTGATGGGTACAGTGGGTGTGGACTGGTGGCAGCCATGGCATTGGTGGTGGAACAAGTGCAGAAGGAGCAAGCAGTGGATGTGTACAGGACAGTAGTCAAACTGCTGAGGACCAGACAGCACTTCATTACCACCCAGGTACTCTCTTATACAGTGTTCTCCTGAATATGATGTTGGGTACTGTCCTTGTAAGTATCCTTGTAAGTAAGATATCAGGCCATATGCATAAATATTTTATGCATCACACAATGACAATAACTGTATAGTCATCCTTTCCTAGTTTCTTTTATTATTTGAAAATGATGACCTTTTCATATAGGTATTAGAATTTGCTTTTATGGATTTTTACTACCATTACTTATTGAAGTACTGTACTTATTATAATCTCATATTATGTCAGATTCAATAATACTTTCTAGAATTTTGGAGATTCACCATAATTTCAGTAGATCACACCAATGTATCGATCATAGTCCTCTCTTTGTTCGTGGCTCTTCTTGGACATGAATTAATATGCTAGGCCTTGTGACACTGTTTCAGTTCCATCTCTCCTCATCGCACTAATGTCAGAAAGAGTTTCTCTGGTTTATACTTAGGTCATCTACAGAATACAGAGTACAGTAATGATATATGCTATAAAAAATATTTGCCAGCATAATTTTTCTCATAAATGACATAATGAAAAATATTTTGTGGTAAATTGGCAGTATATTGACATTAACTGTATTTTTTCTTCAGGATCAATACTGTCTTCTGCTTAATGCAGCAGCCCTGTACATCAACCAGTTCTCTATCTATGGAAACATCAATATGTACAGTACTGATTAATGACAGAAGTGACAACTGGAGAACTGCACCACTATATAGTATTAGAGGCTAACCTTGTTATGTATTATGGGTATTACTCAGTCTTACACTAAATATTTCTGGGAGTGTATCTTTTAATTTAGTATACAGTTTATGTCATGCAGGGATGGAGTCATCATCATCATTTTCGTTTAACGTCCGTATTTTCCCATTTAGGATGGGGTTGGACGGGCGATGACTGCTCTTCACATCTGTCTATCTTGTACCATATGTTCTTCTATTCCCATTAAATTCATATCTTCCTTTACACACGTTCTCCACTTCCCACCGGTCGCCGGCCCCCAACTCCCACCTCCTCCATCTCACTCAACACAACCCCCTCCGCTCTACTCACATGTCCAAACCATCTCAGTCTTCTCTGCCTCAACCTAACAGAAAGGTCTTCAACCCCACACATCTCTGCCACTTCACTGCTAGACCTCCCATCTTGCCACCTTATTCCTGCCATGTATCTCAGCCTTCTACGGTCACAGCTGTGTATAACCTCCATCAGTCTGTTTGTCAATGCCCATGTTTCTGTTCCATACATAAGAGCAGATCTCACACAGGCTTCATATGTCCTTCCTCTGGTCCTCAGCCCTATGCTGCGGTTCACCAATAAACTGGCTATTTCTCGCCATCTTCCCCATGCAGTTGCTACTCTCGCTCTTACTGCTCTTTCCACTCCTGCTTCACAGTCCAACACATCTCCCAAGTAGCAGAACTGTTGCACTTCCTCTAACACGCCTCCATTTACCATCAACCCGGCATCCTCTTCATCACCATCACTACCCATCCCCTCCCTCACACATCTAGGACATACAAAGTTCCGCACACCTCGGAGAATTATCCAACCCAAGCATCGTTGGTGACACCATTTATTACACTCAGTACACAGCACTGAGTTTGTTCCCACTCCTCTTCCACAACATCCACATGGCCATCTTCCTGACTGAATTAATTTTCGAGCCTTGTTTCCAGTCACCATCATTTTTGCCTTTTCCATGTTTATTTTCAGCCCCCTCTGTTCCATCGTTTCCTTCCACCTGTTAAACATATCTTTTAATTCAGTATACAGTTTATATCATGCAGGGATGGAGTGAATCCATGAGTTGTGTATATGAATACAAATACTCCAAATTTCTATGAACACAATTACACTGCAATACTGTACTGTACTGAGTTTCTCAGCCCCTAGCAATGAAAATTTAGAATGCTCAAATTAACTTGTATGTTAGGTTATCCGCTGACCATTATCGCATAATCTTTATTATTTACTATGTCACTTTTATTTTCTGCAACATTATTACTCTCATTGCAGTTTTCTTATTTGTATGTGTATGTCTGTGTGTGTTGTTGTTGTTGTTGAAGTTCCTCAAGCTGTTTGGCCGAGCAGCCCCGAGCTCCTGAGGAAGGCCATGGCCTGAACCGGACTTTCCCACAGTGCCCTCAGAGAGTGTATGTTGTGTTGTTGGCAAGTGTGGTTGTGTGTATTGCAGTCTTCAATGATGTGTTTAATAGTATGGGGTGCTGTGTTGCATCCTGGACAGGCATCTGCAGTGGCTTCATCCAGCCTCTTCTGGTATGTCAGAAGGGCCGGGTGGTGGCCACATCGCAGCCTGGCCAGGTGGACTCTGTCCTCACGGGGAAGGGAGGATTCAGATGGATGGATGTCAGGAGGTCGTGCATGCAGCTGTGAGTTGTTTTTTAGTGTTTGGATGGACTGATGAGTGATTTGAGTATGGATGTGTTTTGGGAGGTTGGTTTGGGGTGGGCATGGTGTAAGAGATGATAGTATTTGTGTGTGGTATAGTGTGCTAGGTGTTTTTTTTTTTTTTTTTTTTTTTTTTTTTTTATATTAACAAAGATGAGGACAAAGGCCACAGGCCCGCTTACCGTCCTCATCTACATAGTACAGTGAGAGAGTGGTCCAAAATCATGTCCAATTTCGTTCGAGATGCCCTGACACATTGCATTTGAAGGTACATAAGTCGTAGTAAGGTGGAAAGATGGATGAAGGTAGAGTGTTCCAGAGTTGACCAGTTGTGTATATGAAAGACTGAGAGTACCGGTTAACTTTTGCATGAGGGAGTTGGAAAGAAAAGGGATGAGAACGAGAGGCTTGACGAGTGTTGCATGTTCTCCTGAGGGGAGGAAGCATACATTGAGAGAGTTCAGAAGAGCAATGTCCAGTGTAATAGCGATAGAAGAGAGAAAGTGATGCAACACTGCGGCGAAGAGAGAGAGGTTGTAGTGAATCAGTAAGAGGAGGAGAGTTGATGAGACGAAAGGCCTTTGATTCTACCTTGTCCAGTAGTGTTGTGAAGGTTGATCCCCCCCACACATGAAAGCCATACTCCATACAGGGGCGGATGAGACCCCTGTACAGAGACAGTAACTGCACGGGGGTGAAGTATTCACGGAATCTGCGCAGCACACCTAACTTCTTTGAGGCGATTTTAGTCAGAGAGGTAATGTGATCTCTCCAGGAGAGATTATGAGAGAAAGAGACTCCAAGAATATTAAGAGAAGAGGAAATGTCAAGTTGTGTATCGTTAAAGGAGAGGGGATAGACATCAGGAAGATTAGTATGAGTTGAAAGATGAAGGAACTGTGTTTTTGAGGCATTAAAAACAACAAGGTTCTCTCTGCCCCAGTTAGAGATGAGGGAAAGATCAGAAGTCAGGCGTGCTACTGCATCATCACATGATGTGGAGAGTAGCTGCTGGGATGGACGGTTGTCAAAATGAGTGGAGTAGTGTAGGGTGGAATCATCAGCATAGGAGTGGATAGGGGAAGAGGTACAGTTAAGAAGGTCATTAATGAACAAAAGAAAGAGGGTGGGTGATAGAACAGAACCCTGAGGAACACCACTATTGATAGACTTGGAAGAAGAACAGTGACCGTCTACAACAGCAGCTATAGAACGGTCAGAAAGGAAGTTTGTTTTGATGTTTCTTGGCATGTGTGGGTGTTATGCCATGTAGTGTAGTGGATGTTGTGGGTTTGTGGAGGCTGCAGCAAGTGTTTGTGTGCCTCTCATGTCAAGATGATCCTTGATTTTGAGGACTTTGGTTTCATGGTGTAAGTGGTCTGTAGGTGTGGTAGCTGTGCAGCCTGTGATTGTCTTTAGGGCTCTGTTCTGTATGGTCTGTAGGGTGTTGTGATGAGTCTCAGCGAGGTTTGAAGCCCAGGCAGGGCTTGCATAGTCCATCACTGATCGAATATATTTTTTGTATACTGTGATTGTAGATTCTTTGTTATGTCCAAATGTTGTGCTGGCAAGTGATCTGAGGGCTTTAAGTCTGTTCATGCATTTGTTTTTGATGGTCGTGATGTGTTGTTTGAATGTCATGAATGTATTGTATGTTATGCCAAGTATTTTGTGTGTGTGTGTGTGTGGTATAGGTGTGTTGTTTATGGTGAGGTGTGGTGTGTTGCGGTGTTCTGCATTCCAGTTGGTGAGAAGGGTGACAGTTGACTTGGTGGGTGCTATTTTAAGTCTATTTGTGGTGAACCAGGTATTAAGTATGTTGAGGTAGGGCTGGAGGATGAGAGTGGTTGTGTCTGTGTTTCTGTGTGTACATGTGAGTGTTATGTCGTCTGCGTAGGAGGCTACATGTATTTGTGGTGCCTGGGGTGTTGGTATGTCATGCATGTATAGGTTGAGAAGGGTGGGTGAAAGTACAGATCCTTGAGGGACACCATTAGTGAAGTTTTTAATGTTAGATGTCTGACCAGCAAATGTAACATGGGCTATTCCACCTCCCAAAAGGTTGGCCAGCCATCTTTTGGTGTTTTTATGCATGTTTGTGTTGTATATTTTGTTTGTGAGGATGTGGCGGGGGATGGCATCAAATGCTTTACTGATGTTTAGTGTAACTAAGAGTGTTCTGTGTGGGGGCCTATCTGAGTTGATGCCATCAAAAATCCTTTGTGCGAGGTCTGTAAGAAGGGTGTTAGTTGAGTGTAGTGATCTGAAGTCGTGTTGTGAAGTTGCAAGGGGGATGTGTGGTGTAATTAGTTTAATTATGAGGCGCTCAGTGATTTTGGAAGGAGTGCAAAGGAGGGTGATGGGATGATGAGAAGAGGGTAGTGTGGGGTTTTTGTTGGGTTTAGGGATGGTGATGATGTTTCCGTGTTTCCAGATGTTGGGTAATGTGTTGTGTGAGTAGCTGTAGTTTGCTATGTTAGTGAGTGCTTGTATGCCTTGTGGTCCAAGGTGTTTTAGGTGTATGTTACTGATGTTGTCTGGACCACAGGAAGGTGAGTGTTTTATGTTGTGGACGATGTGCTTTGTCTGATGAATTGTGAATGGTGCATAGTCTTGGTCAATGGGAAAAAGTCTCTAGCATCTAATGATTTGTCTATCTTCAGGGTTAGGATGAAGGCGGCTGACATGAGAAAAATGTTGGAGGAGTGTGTTTGCTTGTTGTTTGTTAGAGGGTATAGTGTCTGTTGTTGTGATGGCTGCATGTGATTGTGTAGTGTTGCTGTTGGACAGTGTAATACTGTTTAGTGTTTTGTAGAGTCTATGTGTGTGTATTTTTGCATACTGTATATGCATGTGTGTCTGTGTTTGTATGTGTGCATATGTGTATATGTATAGGCCTATGTACAGTCACAGTGGGTGACGGTGTTCATGGGCTTGTGTCATGGGGCTGGTTGGGTGAGTGGATGATGCGGCAGATGTTTCCCACCTGCTGCACAATATGTTTATTTTTGTTACTTCATATTATTATCAATGTTGTCTTTGTTTTCTTTCCTGATATTACTGCAATTGTTTACATATATTTATTTCCACCCATGTATCAAATAACCATGTCCTTTAGCGACAATGTTCCCCAGATGGTTGGGGCTTGTATTTGTCTTGTCTATGTGCAATTAATGTGTATAATAAAATATAATATTGCAGTACTGTAATCTCTTTATTCCTTGCTATCTATTCAGTTTACTGTACAGTAGTTAAATATGTCCTCATTTTCCTCAAATATTTAAAGTACACACACGTCTGTACTGGAAAAAGAACCCAAGAGAGGGAATACATTCATTATCCATTGTTAAAAGGTCTGTGAGGTGCATTATCCATTGTTACGCAACCACTGAGTATAGAACATAGTTACTATGAAATATAGATTCTTTTCTTTCCCCATTCAAATGCATCTGTAGAAAGGATTTTTAGCCATTTGCGGCACATCAAAACTAATTTGAGAAATTCACTAAAAAAGAAGAGAGTCTGGTGGGTCTTTTGCACACACAGTATGGCCTAAAACGAAAGGGAATTACAAGTGATCAGCTAGAGGTAGATGAACAGTTAATTATGAATTTGAAAAATATAGTTTGTAGTGCAACTGATGCAGAATGCAAAAAGATACCGTTAGAAAAATTTCAGTAATATATTGTGATATAATAATGTCCATTATGCAATACTTTATTCACTCCTCAATCAAGCTTTCCTCACTCACCCTTGACTACAGTATACAGTTAAACCTCGTTATAACGGCCGCCCTTCCATGCTATATGGAAGGAGCTTATTTGTTTCTTGGCATAGACAGGAGTAATCAGGCAGAAGCCTCCAATTTTCATACACGATCAAAGAGTTCTAAATAAACAAAGGATATAATAATGCAACACCGATATGTAGCAAATGCAAACTGCACTACCACCACTACTACATCAACCACTACCACCACCACTACTACCAGCACCACCTATTCCCGCACCCCCCAAACCCACCCCATGTTTCAACAACTGAGACAAATTTAAAATGATAACGAAAAAAGGCAGAAATTATACTTACCTTGTGTGTGTGTGTACGGTAGGGGTACCCTAGTGTGTGTTGTGTGTGTGTCAGTATGTTGTGTGTGTACCCTAGTTAGTGTGTGTTGTTTACGGTAGGGTGTGGGGGGTGCGGGGCATGCTTGGGGTGTATAGTCTATTTGTGTGTGTACGGTAGGGGTACCCTAGTAGGGGTTGTGTGTGTGTCAGTATGTGTGCGTACCCTAGTTGTTTACGGTAGGGGGTGGGGGGTGCGGGAGTATGGGGCATGCTTGGGGTGTATAGTCTATTGTATATAATTTATATAGTCTATTGTATAGTCTATTGTATATATAGTCTATTGTATATATAGTATAGTATAGTATATAGTATGGTATGATATATAGTATGGTATAGTATCGTTTGGTATAGTATAGTAGTATGGTATAGTAGTACGCAAGGATAATAGACTATAATAGACTAGTAGACTATAGTCTATTATCCTTGGTAGTACGGTATGGTATAGTATCGTATGGTACAGTATAGTATTTATACACGTCACTATCAGGGTAGAGCAGCTACACCAAGGTCAAGGTCAAGTATATTCCCTTGACCTTGAACTACACCGTCACTCATCTTGGCATCATCAGTTGACGACGACGTGTTGGCGTAGCCAGGATCATTGAAAATCCCAGACGTGGAATCGAACGTGGTCCTTCACCATGGAGGTATAATTTAAGAGGAGGCGGCATGAGCCGCTCGTCCTGTACACCCAAAGTGAAGCAAGGGGCGGAGCCTATTACCCTACCCCCCATTGACTCAAAACATTGCCTCGCCCGCCTTACTCCCATTATAATTATGGTATTATTTTCTCATATATCCTATAATCATAGCCAGAAAGAGACGAATTTGTTCCATATATGATAACTACATAAAATTATCCAATTCTGTATATTATCTAAAGTACATAAACCCATTAAATATCGCTGTTTCCAGCTAGAGCATTACCTCTTCTCGCAAACTTTTCCTAGGAGTATGAATGAAAGAATGAATTGATTAATGAATTAATAGTTTATTTTATGCAAAAAGTATAGTAAAAGAGAAGGTGATAGCTTACACACCAACCCACAGACCGTATTATAACGTTACAGAGAAATAACAAGTACAGTTGACCACACGTGAATCTGGTACGCCTCGCTACTTGCGAGATACCTACAACAGGAAGGAAAGTGAGCAAAAGTTATAGTTTGTTGACAAGCAGGTAGTAATAATATTTTACTGTCTGCCTGTCAACAAACAACATCTTTTTTCACTTAAATTTCCTTTCGTTATAGCCACCTCACAAGTAACGAACCATAGGCCTACCAGCTTCATGTGTGGGTATTAATTATAAAAAGATGAGACTGTGGAAGGCCTTGTGTCACTCTTTATGAATAGTATATAAATAAGATTATAATTATACAGTAAGATGTGTATAGTGAAGTAAAGATGTGTATAGTGAAGTGAAGATGTGTGTATGTGCTGTGAAGATGTGTGATCTGCAGTGAAAATGTAGCCTACATAGTGTAGTGAAGATGTGTATAATGTAGTGAAAATATGTATAGGGTAGTGATGATGTGTATAATTAAGGTAATGGAGATGTGTGTATAGTGAAGAAGTGTATAGTGTACTGAACATGTGAAGATGTGTATATGGTAGGCCTACTGGAGATATGTGATGTGTAGTGTAACACCCAGCAGAACTCATGTAATTGAGTTGACACTCAGGTGTGTTGTCTTGTATCAAACACATTTTACCATTTATAAGCCACATGGAATCTTACCATGATGGCTGCATGTTACTGCATAAAGTGTGTCATCACTTACTCAGTTTCAGTTCACTCTGATTTACACAGAAACATTAATTTTACTCATCAGTCCCAGGCAGTAATTTCACAATTATAAAAACTCTTTCCGCACATTGGCTTAACTTAGACTACGGTTTTTCAACTTACACCTAAATTCTCAACAACCAAATAGTCTACATAGTAAACACAATAATAAATTAAATATCTTTAAAACATTATGAAATATGCTAAAACATTCATAATACAATCTCTCAACACTCGAGTTATCCTTCAGGCCAGCCCTAACTTAGGCACAAATAGGTCTCCCCATGGAGCCAGTTTATCTTTTATAACCCTGTCAATGCTATATATACGTCAGGTTATACATTAATAGTTAATATCACAACACTATATTAGCCTTGGCATTACAGTTTTTATGTGTACAGTATTAATATTCTACAGGACATGGGTACGTGTCGCGGTGTGCGAGGCAGGTGATGAAATTCACTTCGTTGATTTGTCAATTTCTGTCGTATATTTTTCTATATGACTTTCTTAACATACATATGAAATGTAGTAGAAAGACTCCTGTCTCTCTAGGTACACCCATATGCTAAACACGCCAGCATTATCTTAAAAAATGGCAAAGAATGTTGGTGAAATTGATGGTCCGACATGATCAGCTGTCCAATGTTTTGAGTCAATGGGGGATAGGGAGGACAGCCGACCAATAGAAAACTGGCTTCACCTCTGTGACGTCATGCCGCCTCCTCTTAGATTATACCTCCATGTCCTTCACAGCCACAGTCCGTCTCCTTATTCACTCAGCCTCCGGACTTGTATAGTATGGTATGGTATGGTATATTATATAGTATGGTATGGTATATTATATAGTATAGTATAGACTCTTTAAAGTCTATTAATTATAATACTATAATATATTCTGTATAACATTTTGTATATTCTGTGTGAGTGTATGTGTGTGTGTATGTGTGTGTGTGTGTACGGTGTGTGTGTGTATGTAGGCTACAGTATGCACTATCTCTCTCTCTCTCTCTCTCTCTCTCTCTCTCTCTCTCTCTCTCTCTCTCTACACACCAATACACACACATACACACATTCTCTCGCTCTAAATTTCACACACGCACAGAATTAGTAACATTATTTTATATTGAATTGTTTATAATATACGAATAAAGGAATAAAGAAAAAACGAAGGAAGGAAGGAATAAAGAAAAAATGTAATGAAAAAAAATTGTAATGTATGTAAGGATTTGAACCACGACCCATAGCCTCAGCCCTTAACCACTACATCACCAAATAATAATATGTTGAGTCGAAAGAACCTCTTTATATACTTGGGAGCTGTATGGGGTAGCCACTTATTCTTACATTTTTTCCACCCATAGTGCAGTGGAATGATAAACATTTTAATTGTAACCCCTTACCGTGGACATACATACAGTAATAACTTAGAAACACTTTCAGTAAAGCACACGTTAACGTGTGTCCACACTCAGGATTCCAGGGTCCTTATTGCGTGGGTTCGAGCCCCCCACCATACCCCCCCCCCATTAATCATTGAAAAATATTTTTTTTATAGGGCCAAGACACTCTCCAGGTTATTGCAATAAAACGTATGTAAATATTATTACTGTAGGTAAAAGGATGAGCGCGTGTATAGCGGATAAACAGACAGACACACAGACAGACTGTTTTATATAATAGATTTAACTCCTCACTACCTCCTCACACACTTTTAACCATTACTTTCTCCCTCCCATAATGTCATTACTGATCTCCTCGCTTACTCTCTCATGCTGAGCATTTTTTTAGTACTGTATCTTACTTTCTCCTCCCTTATTCTCAATTTCTTTATTTTCCCCTCTGTTGCCATTTTTTTCTCATTATTTTTCAATAAAATCATTATCTTAACGGGCGTGATCAGCAACAAATAATAAATGACAGAATATGTTCCGTTGTAAAGGTTATCCCTCGACACCATACATACATCATCATATCACATCATACATAATACTTCTGTTACGTTCTGCTGTATTCTGTAATAAATAATAATACCCAAATTACTGAGTAACTACATCTGGCCTAATTATCAACTGGTGAGTTTGTACACTAACTGTTGTATATATTAATATAAGATGTATGATATCCTTAAAGGACCTAAAGACAAACTTTAACGTTAACGTAAAATAAATTAGATAATTTATCCTATGTTATTTAATGACTTGCATCATCAATTGCAATACATACTTTGGTAAATATGGGATGAAGTACCGTTATTGTGTACGGTTTTTCTACCTTCATTACCTGCTAATTTAAACCATTCTAAGACTACCTTCGGTAAATATGGAATGAATTACTGTTATTGCGTATGTTTTTTCGGTAATAGTCAAGTGTTGGACCATAATCTGGTTTCGACTGAAGGTTTTCAGATTGCAGTGTTTTATAGTGTTTTTTTTTAACATTTATTGTTCAAGACCGTCACAAACTAATGAAGTGTTTTTGGAGATTGAGTTGGGGGAGAGGAGAGAGGGTGTATAATATTATTTTCTGTCCAGTATTGTTTATAATTACACCTAACTGGATTATTATAATTGTAGAACTGATATGAGTATGATAGTAGTCTCAGGTAGCTGATATTACTTTGTCTGTTTTACCTTTTTTCAGAAAGAAGACCTGAATTAGCATAAATCATGGCACCACATGGAGGAAAAGGTGAGTTCGTAAATGATTCCTTTTAAATCATAGTTTCTGTAATGCTATAATGTAAATGTTCACCAAACACCCTTCCTCCTGACTTTTTGCACCTTGTATCCATACCGGTATACCTCTGTTGCATTTCAGTTTCTAGTCTCAGAACCTCATTTATTCTTCCCATATTCTTCCCTGTCCCTTGGCTCAAGCAATCTCATATTTGCCACTTCCTTTTTGTCCTGCCTATCAGTTCTACCCAATTCCCACTTTGCTCGAACCCATAGGACCTTACCAAACCTCACCCAGCACATACATGTCACAGGGCTGGTGCGGTTGACCACATTTCTCCGCTCGCACACTAACATCAGCCGAGGAGACACTGACGATGACTACAACATGGCCCAGATTCTCATTACCAAGAGGGAGGAGCGGCGTAGAAAGATGATGTAAGTTGACCTTTGGATGATGGACAGAGTGACTGTGCCATTTGAAACCCTCTCTTATGTATGGGTGTTCATGTCTGTCAGTATTTATGAGTATTTGTTTTTGGATAATGGGATGTTATAATGTTCAGAGATAACTCAGTCCTCAATTCCATGTCCATATGTACGGTATAAGTAAAATGTTGTGTAATTAATACTGTCTATCCCTCATATTGGCAGAGAGAGTGGTATCACCTGGCCACGCATCAGGGCTCAGATGGAACAGCTGGGAAAACGTTATGGAGTTAGCCTGGAATGCTACATGCGTGAAGTATGGGAAGTGGCACGGCAGGTGAGTGCCTAGTGGAAAAACGGCAGAAATTAATTTGTGAGTTTTGAAGAAAAATGATTAGCTGTGAATGTATCATGTAAAGTATGGCTAAAGAACAATTGCTAAGACTTAAAGTTTGAGACGTGCAAAATATTTTTTCAGAATAAATATACAGTAGTCATTGTGCAATGTAAGAAATATCATTGCTTGGAAAAGAGTTAATACAAACATTATTATCCATTATTGTCTGTATGTTATCACCAACATAAGAGAATCAGAGTTAGTCGCCATGTATTAGCAACTGTTAATTTCAGCAGCAGTGGATTAATTAAATACTGTAGGCCTGTACTCCTTCCGAGACTCTAAGCTACAGAATAGGAAAAGTTGAATACCCTTTCTCATGCTAGGTTGGTAATCTCCATTGGCCTTTTGTGTGCAATATAGAGAAGATAGATATGTACAGTATCCCTTCCAATAGGTTGCGCCAGAACTGGACACCCGAGAGGAAGCCGCCACTTTGCTCTTCTCCCTCTCACATAACACCTCCATCCTCACTGTTCAGCAGAGGAGGAAACTAATGCAAATGTTTGGGGATGTCAAACAGCTGCTTCTTGATCGAGCACATAAGGTAAGAATGGAGAAGGATGAGAATATGTACAGTAAGGGAATAAGGGAAGAAACACATATGGTAAACACATAAAGAAAGAAAACTTAAATAATGGAGGGGAATGGGGTTTTCATAAATTATGTAGTGACTAGAATAGATATAATGCTCAAAAACCAGCTTTGTAAATTTTTATGTTTCAAAAAGCACAATACAGTACTTACAAGCATCGGAAAAAATACACACAGGTAGTTGGCCATTAAAATTTATGCTAAAATGGCAACCATGGTCGAGAATGTCCTCCCTGGTGTGACCACATGCAAGGACTAACACTACATTACATTGACTGAAAGAGTTAAGAAATGAGATGATGTTACCAGTCCACAGTCACCAATAAAGATATTGACTGCAGTATCCTGTATGGTCATTCCCTTCAGGCTGTACGTAATATAGCAGAGCTGGTGGGAGAGGAGGAGCTGATGGAGATGATGGCAAGCTTACAAAAACCAGAAGATAAGTCTCCAATGTTTGGCATCAAATTAAAGGTAAAGCAATAATTTTGTTTATTTTGATTAAGAAATGCTTCCCTCTCTGTAATAACACTTTGGTGCACAATGTTTCTACAAATAAAGATAATTCAACATTATTAGCTTAACTCTTAAGTCAATTTGAGGCACCTCATTCCATGTCTTCAGTGTCCTCCTTTAAACTTGTATTTTCATGGCCTTTTCTGATTTGATTCCCATGCTGAGAACTGTTAAACAGTTCCCTATACTTCTGCATCCCTCTTCACTTTGCTGCAAGTAGGTACATGCTCATAGACTGGAGAAGAAACAACAGACTCTGCAACTGTGAGCACTAGCAAAAATGTTGACCCATGAGTGTGGCTGGTCCGTCCCCTCGTTGAGCCAGTGTGGGGGCAAGTGAACATTACTGGTTCCAGGCTGTGATAAATAGGAATGGTTGGTGTCAGCAAGGGCATCCAGTTGTAAAACCATCTGCTGAAAAATGAAAATGACAGGAGCCAACCAAAGGCACAAACTGGAGGCAGCTCATTCAAACTAGTAACCTCATGAATATGGGAAAAATTGAAGAAAAAGAAGATTAATTGATTTTTTTAGTCAGTGTAGCAATTTCATTGTCCTATCCTCTGAAGTACTGAATCACAAATGCAGGGGACAGTAATTGTCTTGCCATAAAAATGAAAGTCTGTGTGTAAAATAAAGTGGTGGGTAGAGTTATAGGTTTGTATTCTATTAGGAATTTACTACAGTACATTTAGTTTTCATAGCAGTACACCGACAGATGAGACATTTAAAAAACTGGATTTCAGACCTGAAATCGAATAAAATTACTTATGCAAATGGGTGAAATACAGGCTTCTACTTACTGTGCTTTCCAGCTTTATTTCTTCCATTCTTGGGGCATATTTATATACAGTATATTCAGATTAGCAAGCTTTCTCTAAGTCATAGAATGAATGAAACATAAATTAAAAAAAAAAGTGAAGTAAAAAATTACTCTGTATTACTTGCTTGATATTAACATTTCATTACCAGCTTGGACCCCTGAGCCAGGAACCACCAGACCTGCCAGCCCTCGACAAACTGATTGACTTAAGAAAAGCACGAATTGAGTCCAAGGTTACATTGAATTATGAAGATTACAGGCAGCCAGAACCAGAATCAACAGAGGTACCTGCTAAGAAGAAAGAGAAGGTGTGTGTTATGGTTTAGATATAATTTGTTTTCATCAGATATTGAAAGTATGGCATACATAATATGAAAAAGTGTACCTTTAACTCGTAGGAGCCGCAATTCCCCTACGCTACTAGCCCCTGAACCGCAAAAACAGGGTGATTTTAAAAGTTTCATTTAGGTAAATTCTGTTATTACAGATTTGTAGAGCTTGATTTTACACACCAGAATCTGAACTCGAAAGTTTCGTAAGTCGACTGGTTTGAGTAGGGGAGTGCGTCAAAGTCTGAGAAAAAAACCCAGTTACCCCTAAAAAAACTAGGAAAACGTGATATAGCGTAATTTATTATGACTAAAATATGATCAAATATGACCATATATGACGAAATTATAGTTTTCAAGGTATAAATATATAATAGAATACTGCAGGCTTACTCTGTACACATATTGTTATATAGTAACGTTATGTACATATCACATGTGCGTATGTGTGTGTATTGCCCAGTACACATATAAACGAGGTGCGATATGACTTATATAAGCTTCCCATGTATGATTATATAAGCATGGGAACTCTGAGAGGGAGTAGGAAGGATAGGAGAGGAGGCGGAGTCAGTGTGGGGAAGTAGAGAGGGGTGTTGGTGGATGGTATGGTAGGGAGAGAGCAGGCATCAAAGAGGCCGCCTCCCCCCCCCCCCCACAGAGGCAGAACGCAGTATTTGTAGTCAGTCCACACTAGTAAGCCCCAATCTAACCAGTGTTACCAATGAAGGGGCTAGATATAGCCCAAGCAGTTTTTTTTTTACAGTCTTTATATTACGTCAATCGGCTTCAAGGCCTATGTTCGTGGTGACGTGATATTAAGTGTATAGGCTCTTAGGGGTTAAAAGCACAGTAGGAGAGGTCCAAATTCATGTCCAAATTTTTTCAAGATGCCTTGACACCGCATGTTTGAATGAGCATAAGTTGTAATAAGGGGGTATTCAGAAATTTTGAGGACTCTGTGAGGTGTTGGTGTTTGTTTTGGGATGTTTAGCTGCTCCAAGAGTGCTGGGCCAGACAAGTAAGTGGAGCCAATACCTGAGTCCCTCACTGGTAATGCACCCAATATGTAGGTGAGAGAAACAATCAGTAATCAATGGCTGGAAAAGGAAGAGGAAGCAGTTCTTTAAGAATTTACTGACACCGTGGCAGTTATTATAACAATATCTACAGTACTTGTTCTTGTACTTATTGATTTTTAATACTGTACCTGGACTTTTTACAGGTACCACGAGAGACATATGAAAAATCTTGGGTGGAGGCCGAAATGTTACGATACTACACAGACACCAGCATTGTGTCTGAGCTCAGTAATGGTACCATGACCCTCCTCCTCAGCTCCAAGAATGACAATGAGCTCCAGAACGAGGTAGGACGAAGGTGTACTGCAAATATATACGGTCCTACAGTAAACATTATTAATAAAAGAATATAGAAGAGAATTCTCGTATCATGTTATGTAAGGTTTGTATAATACTGATATGAATACAGTATAATTCATTTCTAATGAAACCAACAAAGGATATTCCCCTTTGACTTGCCTTCTTTATAATGATACAGTTGGTTGACATTATGTGCCTATTTTTTTCACTGACTTTCTTAGTGCCCTTAATAGTTGTTTTGTATTATCATCAGATTGAAATCAGTTTCCTTCTGTTGGGTACCTGGTAGTATTGTGAACAAATCTTTTAAGTATTGGAGAATTACAGTGACTAAACATTGCTTTAGCAGTGTATTCAGTAGAGTTATGGGAGGATGGTGATGTGAAAAGAGTTGAGCAGCTAAAAGAGAAGGCTACTGAGTAGTATACAGCTGTTGCAAATATTTTATTTTTAGTGGAAGTGAAAGACTATCAATGGCTCTAATACTGTATAGTAAGCAGGACAACAGGATGAGGACTTCATAGAACAGATTTTTTTTCACATTGTATGCCACAGATGTTATACAGGAAAGAGTTCCTTATACAGAATGCCTTGTATAAATGATTTTTAGGTCTGTCTACTCTTTTTTAACAAAACTTAAGTGACAGGTTTTACAAACTAGCTCACCTCATTATCTGATGATCACGTTACTGTACTTTCCCATATTACCTCACTATCTGTTATGTTTTTGCATAGTAGATAAATCAGTTTATCTACTTATCTTTATTGAACTTTGTGTCACTCGAATGGGTCTGTAGCTTTAATTTTCAGCTTAACCTTCTATACCATTTTTCATCTGTAGTTAGCTTACTATCAGTTCATAAACTGTGCAGCAGTCAGAATTTTGTGTATATGTCCTTACCTTTATAGTTTATTCTCTTCCCACAGCTGTTTGAACTATTGGGCTTTGAGAGGTTTGAGCTGATCCAAACATTATTGAAACATCGGACTCAGGTTAAAAACCCTCCACCTGACAAGGACAAAAAGATTGCTGAGCTGTTGAGTAAGTTTTCTTCCCATATGATTGATGACACTTCATTACATTTATTTAGTTTTCCTTCTCTTTTACTTAGAAGACAGGCAAAGGTAGAAAAGTTTGCCTAGGAAGTACCGTAAGTCGGCACAGAAGCACAGTTCTGTAAGACAAATGAGGGAATCCCATCACCCACTCCACTCATCCCTATTTCCTTTATTCTTGTCTTTCTTGTCCAGTGGCACAATTATAGCTTTGTAGCACTTCTCCCTGGTTCCAGATCAGGTTACATAATTATAAAAATCATCCACTCCACTAGTTTATCTTCTCAGTATATCAGCAGTTATTTTGTCTACACTTGGAGCCTTTTCCTTACCCCCTCCCTTCATACATCTCCTTGTACACCATGTTATCTGCCACCTGCCTCCATCCTCTTGCATGTTACCACTGCTTCCCCTCCCTTCTTCTCATGTATTTCACTCACAATTGCAGATTGTTTTGATCCTGTTTTCCTACCTACTGTTTCAAAAATATATGTACAGGTAAATGTGGCAGTGATGTGTGTCTCAGTCACCTACATTGTCAAACAACATGGTAAAGCCAATTAGCCTGATAGGGAAAGTTTGCCACTCTATTAGAAAGAGAAGTAAATATATGGGATATAAAGGGAAATTCATGAGGCCCTTGATATTGCACTAATTTATTTAATATTTTACATTTACCATCCGTCCACTTCATGATTTAGACTGTTTGGTGATTAATAAAGGAAACCTAAGAAAACTTTTGGTGGTTTTCAGTGTTTGAATGAGTGTAGAATGAAGTAGGGAATGTATATATTGTGTTGCTGTATATCAAAGGTCTATTATGCTATTATTTATGTAACACAAGAGGAAGGTAAAGAGAAATCAACATATGTTTTCTATACCGTGTCACTGATGGGCAATATTACTTACAGGAGGGCAGCCATTTCACTCTTTGTTGTGGCACCATGATTCTGAATGAGTAACATTTGCCCTACAGTATGTAGTTTGCTGCAAATGGGAGTACATTACTGAAAATTTTACCACAGTTGCCAAAAGTGGTACATGAAAATACCTTATGGTTGAGGGACAATACTGTGCTTCAAAATCTAACGCCTTTAATTAAGAAATCAAATCAGAGGTGATGTAGAGCTTGAGCCATCCCAAAAATATTAGTAATTAAAGTCTGTTCAAAACTTGTGTTCCGCTGGCCTCTTATGCTTAGATAGATAGAAATAGATAGATAGATAGATAGACAGATAAGAGATAGATAGAGATAGAGACAGATAAATAGAGGAAAATGGAACACAAGTTTTGAACAGACTATAGTATCCCAGGCTTGTGAAATATCACTAACAAAAAAAATTATACTCCAGGTGATTTAGAAGCTCGAGGCATGCCTGAACGTCCGACTTTTGGACAGCAGGTGACAGTGATGAATGAAACAGAGAGGCAGCTGCTAAAGCAAGCTCGTAAGGAGGAGAAAAAACTTTTCAAGACAGCAAAACAACTGGCCGAGGACGACACTGTTGAAGACTTCAACCCTGAGACTCTGAAAGCCAAGAGGTGAGGTGTATTAACTAGTGTACAGTATATCTATAAAGTCATACATAAGCATGACCAGCAATGGTTCAAGAACAGTAATGATACACTTAAACCTCCAAAAATGGGGTCTCCCTGTAATGTAAATAAAACTCAGCACATCAAAGCATATTGATTTTGGTGTGATACATAATAAATACCTTTGATAACTTTTGTCATTTAGTTTGGACAACAAACAGTCAAAGCTCAAAAACCTGAAATGCTTGGGACTTTTAATTGTTCGGATTTATGAATTTTACGGATCCTTGAAAGGAAGAAAAAATCTATACAAAAAATAATAGCAACTGTTATTTATGAGTGTGAAGGCCATGGTAAATACACAGTATAAGATAATAACAATTGCACTGTTCCATCACTTCTCAAGCATGCTGTCGCACAATCAGGCTCAACACCAGCCAGTCTGTTTACATTCACACGATACCACCACCGGCAGCACTATTCATCCTCAAATGATTACTTATCATTAATATAACCTATTCATACCCAAACCTATTATATACTGCCACTGAACTGAATGAAACAATGCCTAGGCAAAAATAATGTGTAAAATGTAAACCAGACTCCTGTAGACAAGCTGTAAACAAGCAACAAAGTCGATGACACTAAGTAACCAAGAAAAATACTAAAGCCTAGGCCAATACTGCCCCATGCTTAAGGAATTTGTAGGTAAACTATAAAAATATTACTAAAAGAGTAAGATCATATTGCAGCCTGAAATGAAGTTATAAACAATCAATAACTAGAAATTACGTATAATCTTACGAAGATGACTCCAGAGGAGATACTAGACATCGATGCAGACTGGTTAATTTCTTAACTTATTTGAACAGCATTTCAAGATAATTTCATGTTTTTTCTGAATGTCATATACAGTTGTGTTTTCAGCTCCATATAGCTTGCAGACAGAGTGACCTTGATCGAGTTTGTCCATAATTTCGGCGTTTTCCATGTAATTATAAAGACCACATGTTTTCTCTTCGCAGGTTTATCATCACTTTTATCACTTGGGCTTTTGAATGGGGTGACTTTAACTGCGCTCATATATCGTGGGTCAGCAACAGCGCTACTTGTACTTACATATTGGCAGGCAATTTAAATTACAGAACCTTTCAAATTCTTGAGCTTTTACTGTATAAACACATTTGATATGACAGATTACATAACTCATGCAGGTGCTTAGTTATTTTCATGTGATGTAACATAATTAAGTCTGGGTCAAGCCTGCTCAAAGCCTAGAACAATCTAGGCTAAATACTGCCTCATTTTTGGTTTAGTGTTACAATATATAAAAACATGCTTGGCCCAGGATGTCACCATCAAAAGGGTGGCAAAAATAGAAGAGTCTTTCATTATCTGTTCCGACACTCCATCCTTGTAGAATGTAGCCGTCCATTACCCATGTCTTTCAATCTCACTTTCATACACTCTTGTAAACTGCCCATTCTCTCCATTTATCCATACTACCTCAATGTACTATGCTTCACCTTCTGTCACTTCACACTCACCACCAGGCAACGACACAGGCAGAACTGACATATATGAAAGTACAGTTGCGGCACATAATATTTGACCAGACACTCTTACACTCCCCTTACACTCTGGTCAAGGACTATGTGCCGCAATTGTACTACTGTATATTACCCTTCCTTGACTATGAGCCCCAGCCACATGATTCATGAACTTGAAGTGAGGGCTTGTCACAAAAATGTTATGTCAAAATTTACCATTAGAAGCAAGAAGATGCAACAAGACTTTATACTGAGTCTGTATATCCTTTTTAGTAATTCCACCTTGTAATTCCCCAGAGAGGCAGCCCTTTTGGAGGCATCTCAAGCATACCTATTTAAGAAGAGAGACCGAATCAACATGCCCGAGGTCAAGTTTCCTTACGTCTTTGACAACTATGGAAAGGCAAAACAGACTGCAGGTAAGACTAAAATGAGTCTCTCAATTGGGGCCAAATTCAAGAACATAACCCAACAGCAGTTTATTTTGAAGTACACTCATCCCTCCGCTATCGCGGGTTCGGCTATAGCATTTCGTTACTATCGTGCATTTATGAAAAGTTCACCTTCATCCTCTATAGCGCATCCGTATGCTTACTATCACACACGTAACATTCAAAATTGGCGGTGTGAATGTAGCAACTATGTGATTGGCCAAGCGCACTCAACTGACCGCCATGTTTACCATGACATGGTGTTACAGCAGTACATATGAGGACTGGGTGGGTTTCTAGCTAGCCCTGCTTACCACAAGATGTTGAGCTTGTAGATCAGCATGGCCAGATATAATAGAGGCACAGAAGCAAGGAAATGAACTTTTATTCTGTATCCTTCACACATGGAACATAGTAGCCAGTGCTTGCCCACGCCGCTCTCTGCGTTCCTCCCCAAAACATAAACAACATAACAAAAGACATTCGCGAAGCACGGAGCGTAACATCTCACACATATTGAACATATTTAACACAAGAAAGTTAACTAGTGATACGATGTGTGGAGATAAAGCTTTTTCATCGGCTCCTAATTACACCTCTGTCTCATATAGAACGTCCAATAGGTCGATATAAGACGTCATTCCTACAAGGATGTATATTACAATTCGTATTAAGCATATTAAATGCATATTACAATTTATATTAAGGTCGTGCGCCTAGAGATGAGTCATCGGCATGCTTGGTAGTGGTGGAGGTGGTAGGGGGAAGGGGGGAGATAGCGTGATATCGTTTGTTTACATTTTATTAACCATACATTGGTGTTTCCTTTTTCTGTCCGAGAAATACCGAAATAACTTCCTTCTTTATATGGAAGGATATGGCCTTCCGTTTTGTAAATGCACCACCTGGCATGATTGAGTGTTGAAGCTAGTGGTTAACTCGTAATTACTAAAAACGAGTCACACAAGGCAGGCTAGGCCTATATTCCCTTGACCTTGGGCTAGGGTGAATGGAGAGACTAAGGGTAGGGGGGGAAGGAACGCGGGAGAAGTGGTAGGAACACACACACACACACTTCACAAACGACAGTGATATCATTTCCTAACATGTTCATTATCATTTCGCTCGTTTTGTATAAAAACTCCTCGGATATGCTTCACTTATTTTCGCCACCCATTTTATGTGGATGCAATCGTTTTGAAAAATAATTTTAAGTTAATATTTTGGTAGCTCATTCTACAGTATGGGTGAATTTCTCAGTCAGTCGGACACCCTACTCGGGCACGTGCTCTCAGGACTCGGACTCGGGTGCCCGACTCTCCATATGTGAGTACGTTCTATTATGTTTAATAAATTTCCATCGTGTTTGAGGATGAAGAGAAAAATTTTACAAAAATAAATGCAAAACTCTAGGTATTAAAACATTTTTTTATTGTTCAATGGATTAAATAATAGATGTTATCAGTGCCTTGGTTGG
Source organism: Petrolisthes manimaculis (assembly GCA_034508575.1). Taxonomy (NCBI): domain Eukaryota; kingdom Metazoa; phylum Arthropoda; class Malacostraca; order Decapoda; family Porcellanidae; genus Petrolisthes; species Petrolisthes manimaculis. The sequence continues at coordinate 95,859 of JAWZYT010000302.1, forward strand.
ATGTCAAGTGGCAGCATCGAGACCGGTACGAGAACATGTCCATATCCACAGCACTGATGGGAAAGGGGGTGTGGCCTATTGAGATTCTTACTTTATCCCGACTTTAGTGTTCACCAGTTAGTGAGTAATTTTCTTGGAACACTAACAATCCTCTTGCTTTCCTCAGGCTATGGTAATTTTGGAAAGATTAATTTGTTGTGTTTTAACTTCTATCTATATGTTACACAGAGATAATGATGCTGATAGATGACTGGAACAATGTTACAGTACTGTATTGTTTTTCAAGGTTATGTGGCTGGGATGAAACTGGCTTTACCTGAAGGGTTCACAAGGACTGTGGACTCATTGTCAGAGGAGGTGGATATTCCAGTGTCAGACCCTGCACCACCGGATGTTGGATCCAAACTCATCCCCATCAAAGAACTTGATAGGGTTAGTTTGTAGCAAGCAAAATAGGAAAATAACAAATTTAGGAGGCCAACATAACATGCATATATTTAACACTTTTGTTTAACCACTTGATTGTATGGATCCAAGCATGAGTGGTTTGACATTAAGCTGAAGTATGGATAAATGTATACATTTGTTATTAGGATTCTGGGTCTTCAGTGTATGTGTATATATATGTCATTATTCTCCACATTACCATTCATTTATCATGCATAAGCTAAACACAATTTAGAACTTACTGCAACATGGAAAATTTGAATTTCTTTGCCAATACCCCTAGGTCCATCTCGGTTGCCTTGAAAAAACCTCTTGAGTGCATGCTTTTAAGGGGTTAACACAGGAATATCACATTACGTAGTTCATGGTAATGAATAACAGAAACCCCTGAAAATATTTTATTAATCTGGAGTAAGGAGCTGAGTGTAGAACAAGTTTTTATTTTTTAGAAGTACAAATCTGTTCTATTTAGGATTATTGTTCTAACCCCAGTTCACATCATTGTGAACCCAGTGGCCAACAGGATATGGACACCTCCACTAGTTCCTCTCATGAGGATTGTAATGTTGGGTTGGTTAGGTGGGAGATCATGAAGTAATAGATGAAAAAGGAAAGGTGAGTGAATAGAATTTAGTGGAATGCTATTTGATAGAATTATGAATTGACATTCTCTCTTGGTTTAGTCCACAATTATTTTCTACCTTAAAAGAAGTTTATCATCCACATCTTGTCACTATTGTGCATGATTGTGTTTAAGATTATATATGCCTATGTTATTATTTTATGTTTTGGGACTGTCAAAGTATTAGCTAAAATCTTCCTCAAGCTGCACTGTTATTAAACAAGATTATTTTCATTGAAGCAGTGTAATGGGCCCATTGTCTATATAGTATAAACATTATCCTTCTCATCCAGATTGGGCAAGAGGCTTTCCGTAACTGCAAAACATTGAACCGGATCCAAACAGTGGTGTACCCAGTGGCTTACCATAGCAACGAGAACCTTCTGATTTGTGCCCCCACCGGTGCTGGCAAAACTAACATCGCCATGCTCACTGTTGTACACCAAATAAGGCAACATCTTGAGGCAGGAGTCATACAAAAGGACAAGTTTAAGGTAAGTTAGGTAAGGTTTAGTTAGATGGATAAGGTTTGTTAGAGCCAGGTCATTATTATTGGAAGGCAGGATAAAGTAAGGATTGTTTATAAGGAATATGTATAATTTTGATTTATAAAAGATTTGTTTATGATTAACATGAAAAGGACAAATATAGGTGGCATTGGCTAAGGAACAACACCGTATGAAAGAGAACCTTTATAGGTGATATTTTGTTACTGCTGCATCATGTCAAAGATAAGGTTGATAGTTGTTGTTGTTGATGTACTCCTGGGGTAGAATGGCTTCCTGCCCCACAGACCCCCGGTACACTCTGGTCGCAGTGAAAAAACAAATTAAAAAAAGGAGAAGCTGGCCATATATGCCTGGGCTACTGAAGCAAATCCCAGGAAGATGGAACCAGAGCTTACTGGACCAGGGAGTCTGGTGGCCTCTGACCACCAGGGAGATTGGGAGGAAGGTCTTTGATCCCACAGCCAGTGCTGCAAGCCAAAGTCCACATTACCACTAGAGCTACAAATGGTACTGCACTTTCCATGAGACCAGCACTGAAGGGACCATAAATGGGAAGGGAATTTAGACTGCTACATGCAAAGAGATAATTCACCCCAGTGTGCTGTCAGTACACACAGCAGAGGGGAAAAAATGCAGTACAGTACATCTCACGTTGATTTTTAGTCCATGTGGGCAGATCTTGTCAAATCCACTAGAAAGTGACCAGATCCTACAACAATCTTTATTCTAGCCCTGAGGGGCATGGCTAGTATTTATAGAAAATATTGGGTAAATGTTGGTAGTGCTAAATATCAGTAGAGATTTTTTTTTTTTTTTTTTAAATATCTGAATTAGTCGGGCTTAAATATCAATGTATCAGTATCAGACCAATGAAAAGAATCATCACTGCTTATCAGTGCAATGTGATTTCCAGTGGTACTGGATAATAAATTGACAATACATTCTTCTTGACTTAGCCTAACATTCTTAAAAACAATTTAATCAGTATCAAACCAATGAAGGAATCATCACTGTTTATCAGTGCAATGTGATGTCCAGTGGTACTGGATAAAAAATCAACAATATATTCTGCTTGACCTAGCCTTTTTCAGGAGCCCTCATTGATATCTTCCTGCCACAGTGGCAGCAAAATTTGCCTGGAGTGGTGTTAGTCAGAAAAATGCAAATATAATTGCCTTTTCTTTAATGGATTAAGGTTTATTTATGAACATGGTTAAAGTCAAATTATGATGATCATGTCCTTTTGTTTACAAGTTTAATTTTATTTTATGAAGGATGACAAAATTCATACATGAAGGAGAGGGTCTTTTTACACTTTGGCTTTGACATGCTGTAACATAAAATCATCCCTCAATCTCGTTCCATTCTCTGTCAAGGGTGAAGATGGGTCATGAAAGTTGACCAAGAAGTGGGTGTTACAGACTACGGGTGTCATGAGTACAAGATCCAAAGCAAAAATTATATTGCAGATAAGTATGTAGATGGTCTTATCCTTACATTTCTCCCTTTTCAGATTGTTTACATAGCACCCATGAAGGCCCTTGCAGCAGAGATGGCACGGAACTTTGGGAAGCGGCTGGAAACCTTGGGACTAACTGTACGGGAACTGACAGGAGATATGCACCTCACCAAGCCAGAGATTATGGCTACCACCATGATCATCACCACCCCTGAGAAATGGGATGTGACCACACGGAAGCCAGGTACGTTGGATAACGGGAACACTTCCTTACTTACATCATCCTTTGTTGACAGAATGTTTATCATTTTTAATATTTCCTTTGGTTACAGTAACATCTATGTCCTTTATTATATAGGGGTGTAGGTGGCCAAGACTGAGCTAACCTTGCAAGATATGGTCAGGAGGCAGCCAGTCCATTCCCAGTGGTGGCATTACATGATTGAGAAACTTCTTAGCTACCTCCTACAGCCTCAAACTTTTAACTTTTGCAAGAATTCTCAGTGCGCGGCCACAACCATTTGCCAAATAATTATTTGTCCTGAAGATATTTCTATATGTCATACAATCATACATACAGTACAACTTTCCCAAGCTCATGGAATGTGTTTAAATATCAGGTGATGACCATTTATTTTTATTAATTCCTCCCTCCACTGAATGGTGGCAACGCCACTATCACCACCACCTCATATTACATTCAAAACTTTGCCCAGGAGGACTGACTTTAGCCTCTGTAAATACTAGCCATCCCCACAGGGCTGGAATAAATATTTTTGTAGGATCTGGTCACTTTCTAGTGGATTTGACTAGATCTACCCATGTGAGGTGTATTGCAACCAGGGACTTTTTATTTTTCTCACTGCTGTGTGGACCGCCAGCACACGGGGGTGCATCATCCCCTTGCATGCAGTATTTTAAACTCACTCCCTCTTTATGGTCCCTTTAGGACTGGTCTCATGGAAGGTGCGGCTCCAATTGTAGCTCTTGTGGTAACATGGACTTGAAATCACAGACCTTTCCTCCAATTTCCCTGGCGGTTGGAGACCCCCAGACTCCCTGGTCCAATAAGCTCTGGTCCCATCTTCCTGGGATTTGCTTCAGCAGCCCAGGCATATAGGGCTATCACCCAGACTCCCTGGTCCAGTAAAGGCCGATTCACACTGGCAAAATCACAGCAACTTTCTCCTGGAAAGTGCTCCTGAGAGTTGTTTCTGGCGTCTTTTCCCGAAAAATTATGCTGCGATGGAGAGACCAACATGTTGGTTGTCTTTCGCTGGAATCGCGGCTGGGATTGGCGGGAAACCAAACCTGCGAACCAATCAGAGCGCTGCACTGCGCACTGCAGGAAGACTAGTTTTCTATGATCTTACGGAATTAATTTACAAGTACAACGGATTTCGGATACAACGGACACAATCCGGGGGAGATTTTTTTTTTAATAATTTGTCTGAATTTTGGTTTCTTTATTTTTTTCTATTATATTTTTTACATTATACAGTAGGTACATTATTTACACATCATTACATACCTATTTATGTATATATACAGTTGACTCTCGAATAAATCCGAGGAGTTCTTATACAAAACGAGTGAAATCATAATGAACATGTCAGGAAATTATATCACTCATCTGTGAAGCGTGTGTGTGTGTTGCCACCACTTCTCCCGCGCTCCTACCCCCCCAATCCTCGGTCTCGATTCACCCTATAGCTCGAGGTCAAGGGAATATAGGCCTAACCTGCCCTGTCAACTTGTGTGACTATCTCGTTTTTAGTAATAACGAGTTAACCACAAGCTTCAACAGTCATGCCAGGTGGTGCATTTACAAAACAAAAGGCCATATCCTTCGATAGAAAGAAGGAAGGTGTTTTTCGAATAGATAAAGGAGAAGGAAACACCAGAGTACAGTATGGCTAATAAAATGTAAACAATCGATGTCGCGTTATCTTCCCCCTTCCCCCTACCTCCTCCACCACTACCACGCATGCTCATCTCTCCACCACACAAGGTAAATAACATTTAGGTACATTATTTACACATCACTACATACCTATTTATGTAGATATATCTGTATTTTGTGTTAATTTTTGTACATACCCTTTTTTTTTTTTTTTTTTTTTTGTACCCCTCATAAAAATTCGTCACTATAACGGTCAAATGGCTATAACATACACCCTCCCCCCCTATTAGTCCGTTATAACAAGGTTTAACTGTAATACTAATATAAACATGTATTCTTCAATACAAATTCCACTACTGCCCATAAATTTTTTCCATACAAAAAAAATAAAACTGAATGGACTGGTTGACGGTCAAAAAAATGTTCTATCAAACAATTTATATCGTTAATAAATAAGCTCAATTGTCCTGTTATGTAATTTATTTGACCAAGGAATATATTGTTTGGCATATAAAAGCCATCAAAGTTGCACATAATGGAAGTTGATGGCGCGTATTCGTGACGTCAAAAACCAGACGCCTTGTCCGCGCCAACGCTTTATTTACCTTTGAAAGCAACAGATTGTGATGTCTAGGGGAGATGTGCGGTATTCTTGTGCTTTTACGGAGGATATACTTCATATTCACCATGACAGTCAATAGCTAGCAATGATATTTTGTCCCAAAATGCAAAACATTAGTGGAAACGCTCCAGAAAAGAGATTTATTAGTGTTGTGTGTAGTAACTCCATAGTAGCTGTCGGTACACATAGGGCTGGTGACGTCACGAAACAGTGTGAGGTATGATGTTTCTCCAACACTTATTTTCCCTTATTTTTCGTGAATTTCTACTCATATGGGAAAAATATTGGTATCTCCATGATCAGGAGTGTCCATTTTATTGTATTACAGTCAAAGACATTTAATCCGGCGACTTGTGGTCCGCAATGCCCGATAATCCGGCACTTTTTAGCCCAAGAACAAATATACAAAAACTAAGAAAAAAAAAAAATCATACGAAACGTAGTTTTAAATTGCCCGGGCAGAGCACCGCGGGCAAGCCTGAGTTGTGGCAAACTGGCAACAATGTATAACGTGACGTTAATTTACATGCCTTTCCCTCCCTTTAAAGTCCATTGGAAGCCCTGATATTTGTCAGAAAGTAAACAGAATTTCACAATCAATAGAGAAAATATAAATAAAATTTATCACATTTCGCCATACGATGAAGGATCAACAAGATGGTATTTGACGAAATTTGACAAAAGTATTTGACATGGTATAGTTGTTGGCAAATTGAAGTATAGTATTTGACAATTTATTATGTTGGCGAAACCATCTTGGCAGACACCATCTTTATACTCAAGGTCCAATGACACATATGTTTGCAAAACGTAAACAGAGGCAACTACGGCGCTGAGGGATAGGCATGTAATTTAATGACACTGCAATGTAGACATGACAGTGCAGTGAAATCATGTGTTTGAGTTAAAAAAAATGAGTTACAATTACAATAATAATAATATTAGTTACCGAAAAATTATTAATTATGCCCCACACGATTACTGGCCTACCCCACTTAAATCAATACATACTTCAGTCTACCCTTCTGCTACTGTACATTCATCCCGTTTTTTGTGACAACAACCTCCGAAGAAGAAGATTTTCACATCGCACTCAACGCAACTCTTATAAGCGAGTAAAAATACCTTTTATTTTAGGTTATATACTCTTTATTGATGTTTGTTGAGTTTATAAGGCTTTTTGAAGTTCATATTGGGTGTTATTTACAATGTATTGATGTTTTGGTGGGCGTAAATAGCTTTTTAAGGCCATCTTTGGGGGGTCCGCTGGGTAATCCGGCAAATCTTGTAATCCGGCAGTCTCCAACTCCCTTGGGTGCCGGATTAAATGTCTTTGACTGTATATACTTTGTACACGACCGTCAACCAGTCCATTGCAATGTGTATTCTTCTTCATTTAATCCACAAACTTCATGCAAAATAATAAAACTTTATACAAACTAATCACAATTCCTTCATTAGAATTATGAGCTGATTATGGATTTTCCTTCAAATTCTTTTCAATATTCTTTAGGCGAACAAATACCTTTTCATCTTGAAATCTAAATATGTTTTTAATTATCATGAGTACTTCTCGTTCATGGAATATCTCGTATCAATGAAAAATCAAGAGCAGCACATCTCATATATGTTTGGCGGTCCATCTTTATTTGTAAACACTAAACAGAGATGCCGCGCCACTGCCTCTGTGGTGAGTGTGGTCAGTGTGAACCCTTTCCAGGAAAATCACGCTGAAATCGGCCTCTTGTTCCCCGAAATAGGGGCCAACAGATGCCGAAATTTTGCCAGTGTGAACCGGCTTTAACCCCTAGAAACCAGGACCCCCCCCACCCTGCCTCAGTTTTACCCTGCCGCTCGCTTCAAAATTCCTCGATTTCCCCTATATTCACAACGCTCAGACTCTTAACCTATATAGTGTAATGACTTCAAAATAGTTACTCACATACCTTCAACTCTTCCTCTTTCCAATGGTACCATCGGGAGGGCTGTACGATGAATAGTTGTGGAGATAGGATGAGTTGAAGTGGACCATATTTGCGTGCGAGACAACGGTGTGACAGTGTGTACGCGTGAGTGTGGTGTGACTGCGGCATGGGTGTTCAGTTTCCAGCCTAAGTCCCTTGTCAACTCACTCGTATTACTACTATTATGTATCGTATGTCATGATTACAACACTAAAGATAGTATGAACACTTGTAGGAATATATCATCGTTTAACTGTCACATAGAAAATGATAAACAAACTGATTTGTACCGTTGGAAACACGTATATTTACCATCACTCTCCCCTGCCTGGACGTGTTTTGTGGTGTTATTTTCTTATTACTACCATTATGTATCGTGTGTCATGATCTATACACTAAATAATAATTTGTAACCTTGTAGGAATATCATGGTGTCACTCACGTACATATATTCACTACGGTATTGTCTTACGATCGTTAGAGCACAAATTCGGACAAGGGCAAATACTGTACTTAAAAATAGCCCACTCTCCGTGACAACCAGAAGGCAACTGAATGGGTAGCGGATCGATATTGTGAGTGTGTTTTCTCGCCCGCTGACAAGAAAAACAAGCCCTACATAGCCCTAAATGGAACTGAATAGCTGTGACGGTGTATGTCGTGAGCCGGCCTTTAACGTAAGACGGTGTATGTCGTCAGCCGGTCTCTAAGGGTTAAGCTCTGGTCCCATCTTCCTGGGATATGCAACGGTTGCCCAGGCATACAGGGCCACCACAAATTGTCACTCAGTAGGTGAACCTATTTTGTGTCAGGAAACAGAACCAATGCATAAATATAAGGGTATCCAGTTGCTTGTAATAGTCAAAAGGAATCAATTGCTCCAGATTTACCACCAATAATGCTGAACTATATAACCTCTTAATCTAAACATCCTTTGGTAGCCACATTTGACCTCGCTTAAATGAATGCTAATAATGAATGAAGCATTGTCTAATATTATCCATTCTAAAATTGGCAGTAAAAATCATACCTGTTCTGCTGGATAAGTGAGAAGAAACTATTTAAAGATGTCAATAACTCTTAATAATAGGAAGTTATTTCTCACCCCACCCACCCCTGTAGATTACGCTTTATTGGCATAGGTACTGTATCTAAGTCTTCATTTTGTATTGACAGTATGATTGAAGGGATCAAGATAGCTGTTGGTGTGACCCAGATTCTTTCATATGCAAACTTGGATATATGTTAGTTGCATAAAGCTGATTTTTTTACATTTACACAATAGATATAATGGATCGAGTCTACAAAGGATTTGGTTCAGACCACCAATTTACTGTAAAAGAGCAGTTGAACGAAGGCACAAAGGACTGCAGATAAGTACGATATTATCTATTCGCCTAGGAGTGAAGTAAGATCCAAAAGGGCTTTAAAGGTCCTGATGCTATTACTCTTTACATTAATAAATTCTCCTAGGACGACATTGCATTCTAATTTGCATTCGTTAGTCAAGGAATTGTAATTCTTCACGAGACAGCAGCCAATTACAATATTGCTGTAAAGCTTTGTCACCCAGCATTACATTTGGTCTGACACAAACAATGTATTTTTGTAGTCATGTGAATTTTAACACTTTTGGCAGCAATACTATAATGTTGGTGTTCACTGTAAGTAAACATGTTGCCATGTGTTGAATGAATGATTTTATTCATCGACCAAATCTTATGTCAATCATTCTTATCAATATAGGCAGATAATTCCAGATAAAAAGAGTGTTAACTTGGTTCATAATGACTGAACCTGTTTCATGAACAGATGCATAGTCATGACTGGTTGTAGGGCAGGCATCCACATCCATCACGGCCTCCACACCAAACCATGTGTTGCGTTGAAAACTTCATTTGTATGATATTTCATTTTACAAATACAGAATAAGTTGCTTTATCTCGCTGCTGTCCACAGTTTTATTACAATAGCCTTCCACAGTTTTATTACAATAGCCTTACGAAATTTACCGTATGTGCTCCAGGTTGCAAGCTGCCATATGCCTCCCAGTCATGCAAGTCTTCGGTGTTCACTCTCGGCTTTTCAAAGATTTTTTTCCCATGTGCTCAGAGTGTAGCATTACTACTGAATGCAACTGTACTTCAGCCTGAATCTTTTATCATGTACAGTCGGCAAAAAAAGTATTGGAACCCCCTATGGATAATTACTGTATACTTAATTACAATAATGTAAAGGTGGTTCCAATACTTTTTTTGCCAACTGTACAATACTGTAAGGAGTTATTGAATGGCTGAAATTATAATACACTTTCTCACCAGGTGATACTCAACTGTCTCAGTTGGTGAAGCTTCTCATTGTTGATGAAGTCCATCTCCTACATGGAGATAGAGGTCCAGTTCTGGAGACTTTGGTAGCCCGAACTCTACGCATGGTGAGTGCCATGTCATGGTAGTCTGTCAATCAGTGAGTCTTTCACTTTCAATGTCTTGCTTCCTCCTGGAAACATCTTGACATTTTCTCTCCCTTTTTGCTTTTTCTCCCTTTAGCTTTTACCTATCACAAGTACCAAAATAGTAATTCATAGTGAGGTCATGGCATATGTGACTCATCCATTATGTCTCCCACTTATTTTTATTTTGTTATGTTGTTTATATGAACTAAGAGTTTGTGAATTTTTGAGAAATTCATTAATTTTCAGTTTGTTACTGTTTAGACTGTATTTACTTTTAGGGCCACATTCAAGTGTACTTTGTAATTTTCAGTTGATTAATAGTACTGTACTTTCATTAAAGTAAAATATGTTAGTACAATATTCTGTTTAGCAGGGTTCATATCACTTTAGTAATAGCCTTCTTACTCTACAGGTTGAGTCGCAGCAGTCGATGATCAGGATTGTTGGTTTATCAGCTACCCTTCCAAACTATGTTGATGTAGCCACCTTCCTTAGAGTCAACCCATTCAAGGGGCTTTTCTATTTTGATGGGTAAGGAATGAGAATTGACCTGTAGAAACAGCTTGCATACACACTAACACACACACACACACACACACACAGGAAAGCACAAGCATAGCATTTCCTGTTCACTCAGCTCCCAGCTATTGTACAAAATTGGTCCATAAACATGTGCATGATAGCCATTGTGAAGAAGTACACTTGACCCTCCATTTCCCGGACAGTTAGTGTAATGGGAAAAAATAGAATTGTCACCTGGCATCCCAATCTAGGGTATTTGCACCTTTTATCCCATCTATTTGCTGTAATTTATTGATATCATTCACATTTTGACAGCAAAATAAACACAGACATTAAATTAAGTTTATATAAACAAACATAACTAAAGACTTATTTACTGTAATGTGTTGATTGATAGGCATGAGGGGATAGGGGGTTCTGAGGCTTAGATGGTGGGCTAATGCTTCCCACTACCCCTACAACCAGCTAAATCCTTCATGAAGCCAGCAGACTCTTTATCATCACTCTCTACCTCAAAGAGAAAGCTGTAGACTCGTTGATACTAAACTTTGCCCCCACAGAATGTTTTGTCTGTCCACTTTCAACTAATTTCATAATCTCCAGTTTCACAGCATATGTAAGGTTCTTCCTCTTCTTAATTTCCTTCCCTGGTACCATTGTTGCCTTTTGCTGGGTCGAGGTGGGTGGTAAGGATTGCCCTGGGTGGTCGAGAGGGGGAATAGCGACCATTGTCCTAAAATAACACTGTATATGTGTGACCTTGAACTTCGCTTTCACTAAGAAAACCATAACATGCGCCAGACTAGTTGAATGGAAAAAGTGGAGGGGGTAGCAGGGATGTGTGGGTGATTCTGGCCAATCACAGCAAAATACGTCACTTAATCTTAGCCAATCAGCAAATGAATCTGACTAGGCAGTACTGTATAACACTATCACACTAAATCTACAACAAATATGCACACTGTATTGTGAAAACAGCTGATGAAAATTTTTCTTTTCGCACTACTTTTTATATGCGAAGTTATGACGACGTCATGAACTATAACATGTCATCATTCAAACACGTCTATTCCCAATGACTGTGGTCCATCTCCCTGGGTCATCATTCAAACACATCTATTCCCAATGATTGTGGTCCATCTCCCTGGCACACTTCTGCTCTAGCCTCAAGTTGCAAACAATAGCCTGAGATACACGTGTGTTCTGACCACGGTTTAGTATCCATCCGTATTCAATCTTCTGCAAATTTGTGTGCGAATTTTATCATCAGTGCGCCACTCATCAAGAAGAAAAATAAGATAAGGTTGGATACTAAATTATAGATTATAGAAATGAAAAAATGAAGGTAGAGGAAATTTTACTCTCAGTCGTGAGATAGTTGTAAGAGAATCAACTGTAAGAAATATTTTAAAGAACTTGTCAAATCCTTCAAGTTGCCACAGTAGTAGGGCCACAGTTACCTCTTATCTGCCTTGATTACCACCTCCCACCCTCCCTGCAATCCCAGTTCGCATTCAAATCACATAAATAATGACAAGTGAGTTTTACTATTGATGTTTTCTTATCTTATTATGCAATGTTTCTACTTATGTGTTTGCTTGCTGCAAGTGCAGCAAAATTAGCAGAACACATTTGGTAATTGGTAACAGTATTAGTAGGTAATCTTTGGACACTTCTTTCCCCTATTAATCCACGAAATCAAGGGTTGAGTTTACTCTCATCCTGGCTCGTGAGTCATGATAGCACCGCTTGGGATGCACATTAGCCATTTAAATATTTTTTTTATGTTAGCGCAGTAGCTTTTAAATATGGGGTTGAGTGTATGTTACAAATAGGTACACACATACATACACACCAGAGGTATGTACCCAAAATTTTGAACACTTACATACCGGGTATCAGTTAATGGAAAACTTATGCCTCTAACTTGAGTAAAAGAAATTAATCATCAACAGTAAACTTTCATGCTCAGATGGTGTTTTGAGATTTTTATTTACTTTTATGTCTAAATTATTCTGTCATTCCTCAATTCAGTCTGTTTTTTCCTCCTATCCTTCTTGATAATTTACTCTATACTTACACTTGAGTCATGATCATATTTCTTATCTGTCTCTCTTCCTCTGTTACTAGAGATGTAAGCAATGATTAAAAAGTTTGATGCACTTTCAATATTTGTTAATTATCCCTCCAGTCCTCCTCTTTTCAAGACTTTTTATGTCAATATTCTATCTCTTCTAGTAACATATAACCCTGGTAATTGAACAGTCAGTGGTACCACTATTATTTTCCAATCATGCAATCCATCTGTCTTGCTTCTTCCCTTACAGCCGTTTCCGTCCAGTGCCGCTGGGTCTGACTTTCGCGGGTGTAAAGGCCATGGGGAGGTTCAAACAATTGGAGGATATGGACCGAATCACATTTGATAAGTGCCTTCATTTTATGGAGAGGGGACATCAGGTAAAGTAATTGTTTCTATATAATTACATTCACCACTCTCTTAACACACCATTGCTACACACTGATAACAACATTCTACATCCTTTTCCCTCTATTTTTATCACAGTCATTACACATTCATACCTTCTACCTTTATTATGGTATACATTTGCCTCGTTTCAGCTTCATTTAATCACTTCTTCCTTGGTGTGTATCCTATTTGCCAACCAAATTTCATTGAATTTGGTTTATGACATTTTGAGATACTGTATTGTGTATACAGATTGGCTCACAGAAAGACAAATAAAGGCAAAGAACATAACATCCTCAACTTAGTTGTCAGAGGTAATGATAAATACGGTAATCATCTCTCCAGGTGATGGTGTTTGTTCATGCACGTAATGGAACACTACGCACAGCTGAGAACCTAATCAAGCTTGCACAAGAGTCAGGTCGAACCAAGGACTTCATGCCTGATGAAGGGCCAGATGTCACAAGAGCCAAGAAGGATATAGGCCGATCCAGAAACAAACGTTTGGCAGAGCTTTTTGACAATGGGTTTGGAGTGCATCATGCAGGACTGCTGAGATCAGATAGGTGAGGCATTAACTATGGTCTGTTGAAGCATCTTAATAACTTATAAAAACACACCTGATGGACAGACTGCATATTTTCCATAACCAGCCAAGGGAAATTTTCTCTATGGAGGCTTGTAATACAAAATGTTTCTGGCATTCAGAATTTTTTTAATACATTTGATTGGACTCATAGGTTAAGACATAAAACTAAGACTATTACTGAACATAAAAAAAATCTCATAGTCTGAAAGTTAAAAAGTATTATTTCACTCTTATATTTATAGTAGTAGCTCAATAACTTGAAGGTTAATGAGTTAATGAGCTATTAATTGTTATTTAATGCACATACTCTTCAACTTGTGTTTGAGGAAGGGTAAGGTCATGAGGAATAAAAATGGGATTTGTACAGTATGTTGCTATATACTATTAGGGATGGAGAGAAGAGATCTATTATTAATTATATTGCCTAATTGTGAAGTCAGCAGTTTGTATTATTCATATTCTTATATATTCAGAGACGAAAGATTTTAACCTGATAATTTATATTAACCATTTGTGAATAGTGGACAATTAAGCACCTGCTCAGAATATCACCTGGTTTTACAAAAGTACTGTAGATATCAACAGTGGAGATATTTGTTAAGTAAATATACAGTAATATATCTATCTACAGTACAGTATCTATAGCTCTGATGCCCCGCTTCCTCAGGGAACTCCCCCCAAGGAGAGATTATGTAAATTATATCATTGCATGTGATTTATGAAAAATATTGTTTTATATAAACACTCTGTTTTATGATGTGACAGAAATATGATTGAGAACCTGTTCAGCCAAGGATATATTAAAGTGCTGGTGTGCACTGCCACCCTTGCCTGGGGTGTCAACCTTCCTGCACATGCTGTTATTATCAAGGTTAGTCTTCTTATGACCAGTTACAATTATGTATTTTTTTTTACATTTTCATGTCCAGTGACAATGACTTGCTAACCAAAATATATGGAAAGTCTTGGGCTAGGCTGGAACAATTTTTTTAAGAATCTATGAGGCATTAAAATATGAGTGTCTGGCACTTTTTTTTTTTTTTTTTTTTTTTGTAGCCCAGTAAGGATTTTTATATTCCAAAGTGACTGCATAGTTTATGTAGTGTTGCTGTTGGGGCTGTTTAAAGTTTTGCTGGTGTTTGTTTTGTAAATATAAGCGTGACAACATATCTTTGCCAGCTTACCCAGATCAACAGTTAACTACAATCTATGATGCTCAGCATTTACTGTACAGTACTATATATCATTTTAATGTTCTCCCCATCCATCTCAGGGCACCGATATCTATGACAGCAAGCACGGCACGATGGTGGACCTTGGGATCCTGGATGTGTTGCAGATTTTTGGTCGAGCAGGCCGCCCCCAGTATGACACAAGTGGGCATGGAACCATCATTACAACCCATGAAAAGTTGACCCACTATCTAGCTCTCCTCACCAACCAGTACCCCATTGAGAGCTCCTTCATCAACCATTTGGCTGACAATTTGAATGCTGAGGTGTGCTTGTCAAGTCTCCTAGTACTTTTTCAAAAGAGATGAATTTTAAGAATTGGAAGATGTCTCTATGAGTATAAGCATAGAAATACACTGTAGATACAATATAGTCTTGTTCTGTATTGATAGATTATGTTTATATTCCCTCAGGTGGCACTTGGCAGTGTGACCAACATTGAGGAAGCAATTGAGTGGATGGGCTACACCTACCTTCATGTTCGCATGCGCAAGAATCCCCAGGTACAGTATTTATATATATATTTAAATACTCAGTTCGTGTTGTTGTGAAACCTGGGACCCATGAAAGCCTGCCTCTGGCCAAGTTCCACATGTCACTATCCTCCAATTTGGAGAATGGGTACTCAGCCGATCAGTTTGTCAGTCAGGATAACAATCAGTTTATATGGTAGTCAAAGAATATCTATTCTACATCTTTTAGTGACTCATAAGTTTATGACACAATAGTATGATGTGGGGCAAGAGAAAAACATTGGTGAGGTGGAGGTTTTGAAGATGTATGGACTAGGGAGTTTGTGCAATTGCTGTAGGAATGAATGAAAGAATTATTTGATTGGAACATGTTGGACCATGGTCCTCATAAGACTGGAAAAGAGAAATTGTGTTGCACCAAAGATTATTTGTTTTTCATTGTAATCAATCGCACAATCTCTGACAGGTGTATGGACTGCTGTACAAGGATGCCCAGCAGGACCCCAATATGGAGATATTTAGGAAAGAGCTGCTTGTGAAGGCTTCCCGGGCACTGGACAAGGCCAGGATGGTTCGCTTTGATGAGGCCACTGGCTACCTTCACATCACAGGTCAGATAGAATTGAAGGAGATGATTTTTTTTTTTTCTTTTTATCATTTATGTCTTTCTATAGGGATATATTTCTACAATTGTATTCGTGTGATTGATGTCATTATGCTTCGCTTGACACTCAGGACAGACAAATATGAGACGGTTTACTGCTGGTATTTTCTTTGCTAATCTTTTTGTTTTGTTATGAACCTGTTATTTACATTCTCATACTGACCCTCTCATCAGATGTCAGACTTGAAAGGCACCCGTTTATTAATTATGTTCCAATTGAAAGGGAGTTAGTGTGTGTGTCTCAGGCCTCCTCTCACAGGGACATACAAAGAGAGTATGAGAAAGAGAATATGCCATGATAGTATTGTAATAGTATTCCCGGCTGACCATCTGTCTTTCATTTGACTCTTTAGCACTGTACAGGATGAAGACTAGAGTTCTTTCCATGCGTTCAAAGACTTTATTAAGCAAATTGAACATACAGTATTAAAATATTCTTATCATCAATATCCCATATCCATATTCCTTTTCTTAAGGAGTGGGAAGCTCCAGGGCCAGAGATGAAAAATTGAAATAGGAGGTATGTGTAACAGAGAGGGGTAGAATTCCTTGTGAAATGGATCACACTGACATTCAACTTCCTTCTCAAGCCCAGGAAATTCCTCTTATGTTATACAGCACATTATTTCTGTAGTTGTAACCATAGCAACATAATTGGACAAGTGACAAATGTAAGCAATCACTGTTAGGACAGGTGAGTGGTAGCAGAGGACACATATCTAAACTTTCTGTTTTTTTATATATTGTAATAAGCTATATTCAACAAAGTTATAACAGACTTTTAATTTTCAAAATGCTTCAAAATTTAGGATGTATCCTCCACAACTGAGCATCTTACTGGGTACAATATATGGTAATTGGGCCTGTTCTTCACCACTTACATGGAAAGCATTATCATACCAACCAGTGTTGATAATGTGTTTTTTCTCTCACAGACATGGGAAGGATTGCTAGCCAGTTCTACATCAAATATGATACCATTGAGATTTTCAATGAGTTCCTGAAGTCTGTCATGAATGAAGCAGACATATTGTCTGTCATCTCCCAGAGCACAGAATTTGGCCAACTCAAGGTATGGACTTTTATATACTGTACATTTCTGAATTATATAGAAGCCTTCACAACCAATAATGTGAAAGTTTTTGTAACTTTGCAATGAAGTCATATCCTTATTAGCTCAACTCTTAAATTTCCAATATTAGGACTGGTCTTCCTTGGATTTGTGAATAAAGTTATGCCTCCTGACCATGATATTGATACCTCACTCTGTTTTGGGAGTGCCTTCATCATGGGATTGACCTTTGCAGAAACTACAGGGAGTAAGAATTTTAACTGATACTGCTCCATGGCCAAGGGGCCATCCTCTCCTTGCTCCAGGGAAACCAACTAGTTTGTGGGGCTATTGTACAGTACTGATACTCTAGAAGGGATTTTGTGTAGTCTTGTTTGACTCTTGTGCAGTATGTTTGTCTCTATGTTATAATTTGATAATAGATAATAAAATATTAAGGTGAGATACATTAGCCTTAGTTGTTTTTTTTTCCATTAGGCAATAATAAATAAAAACCTAACTATTCTGACACTTTTATCATTTTAAGATACGGTAGTCTATTTAGGATTAACACACTCGCATACGGCTGACGCCTATGATGCGTTTTAAGAAAAAAAAGCTTTACGTTCATGTACAGACGCCACTTTGACATCCTAATTTTGGAAAAATCCTTGTTAAAAGTCAACCGTTTGGCAGATTTAGTTCAAATTTGGATGCCACATAGGCATCCTATACAATGGTATTATGTGAAATATAATGAAACACGCACTGTCTGGATAGTCTGAATGCCTGCCTGAGTAAGTTTCCCCAATTCAATCTAGCGCACCATAAGAGAGCTGTGTCCTGCCACACACACAGTTTAAACAAAACTAGGCTGTACTCAAGAGTGTTAAGGTAGTGTTGATTATTGAAGCTCTTACATTTGATTGGCAGGTACGAGATGAGGAGATGACGGAGCTGGATGACTTACACCGGATGTGTGAGGTGGCGGCGGCAGGGGGAGTTGAGAATGTCCATGGCAAGGTCAACATCCTCCTACAAACACATATTTCTCGCATTAGAGTCGAGAGCTTTTCTCTTGTTTCTGATGTCAACTACATTACTGACGTGAGTGCTGGTTTGTTGATGTCCACAGGGATCCCATACAGGGTCTCCCTGGGTCAGCTAAGTGAGGAAAGTACAGACATTTTAAATGGTGATTGAATTGCTTGTTTTTCTATTAAACTTTTACATTTCTCTTTTATCACATCTCATGCTCTTTCCTTCTCTCCCTCCCCCCCTGTGAGAAGACGTAATCATGTTTATACACACAGGAATGTGTAAACATTTGGGACAATATTTCAATATTTACATCACTATAATTCAAGTATTGATGCAATGATAAAGATCATCTTAATTTGTGATGCCAAATACATTTTCATTGTACCTGTGGGAAGCATCATGTACTGTAATAGTGATTTTACATGCTCAGTTTAATTTGAAGCATAAAAAGATGTATGATTAGGTAACCAGACAGATAGACAGAGAAGGGTGATTTGAGAGAGAGAGAGAGAGAGAGAGAGAGAGAGAGAGAGAGAGAGAGAGAGAGCAAGAGTTGTTGTTGTTGAAGTTTCTCAAGCTGTCTGGCCGAGCAGCCCCGAGCTCTTGAGGAAGGCCATGGCCTGTGCTATGGCTCACAAACTGTGTCACAAAAGTGCAAAAAAGAATTGATTATTTATGAGCTACAAGTACAACCTAATGATTACTGATGTAGAATAGCATATTGAAGTACAGTGAAAGCTCCTTTAACCGGCATTCTGTTAACCAGAAACTTCCCGTATCCGGCATTTTTTTTCATAAAGAAATAAATCTTGCCTAAAAGAGCTGCCACACTCACCCACTCAGAGCGCAGAGTGAAGAGGGAGTGACGAGTCTTGAAAGTGAAGAGAAGTGTTCAGTACTGTTACTTTACAAATGTAAATACAGTATTACAATTCGTATTAAGCATATTAAATGCATATAACAATTTGTAATAAGGTTTTCTCAGACAACTCATGACTGAAATGAGTCGTCGGCATGCGTAGTAGTGGTGGAGGTGGTAGGGGGAAGGGGGGAGATAGTGTGATATCGTTTGTTTACATTTTATTGAGCATATTCTGGTGTTTCCTTTTTTCTCTATTCGAGTAAAACCTTCCTTCTTGATATGGAAGGATATGACCTTCTGTTTTATACATGCACCACCTGACATGACTGAGTGTTGAAGCTGGTGGTTAACCCCTAAGAACCGCAATTAATTACAACAGCCTTCACCCACAACCGCAAATACAACCTGATTTTTAAAGTTACTCTAAGGTTAGTTTTAGTCTTATAGGTTTGTAGAGCTTTATTTTACACACGAGAATATGAAAACAAAAGTCTTCTATCTCCACTGGTTAGAGTACAGCAGCACACCAAAGTCGGAAAATAATATGACAGTAACCCCCCCAAATAACATACGAAGGCATACGCATGTGTTACACATGTTTATGATGTGTAGATACATGAGTATGTGTACCTCGATGTGTGCTTGTATGTTTGTGTATGTAAAACCAGTATATAAATGCACTGAAATAAACAGAAAAGGCAACATACAAGTCATTTTTGCATACAACTGTGCATACCTGTTATAACACTAACACATGCATGTACAGTGTTTGAAAGTGTGTTATACTAATGTCCAATGGCTATAAGATCTATGAGAGGCTAGGGGAGGCAAGGGAGAGGGTAGTGTATGAGTGATGTTATTGGCTGCAGATAACACACAGTGGGTGTAAATGTACTTTGGCCACACCCACCTACACCAAAGCGGGGGGGGGGGGGGGGGGGGAAGTCAGCCAGTCACGATCAATTACAATAGTCCAGGGTTACAGCTTCCCTTTGGTACCACTGCTGTGGCTATATGTAGCCCATGCAGTTATTTATGGGCTGTTGAATAAAGGCGTTAATCGGTTTTAAGGCCAAAATTTCTATTAACGCCTTAAGGCGTTGATAGGTCTTTAACCCCTGCAGACCGGGAAGGGTGGACCTTTCCTCCACATTTCTACCCTGCCGCTAGCGTCAAAATTCCTCAATTTGCCCTATATTCACAACGCTCACACTCTTAACCTATATAGTGTACTAACTTCAAAATTATTCCATCCTTACCTTCAACTCTTCCTCTTTCCATTGGTACCATCGGGAGGGCTGTACGATGAATAGTTGTGGAGATAGGGCGAGTTGAAGTGAACCATATTTGTGCGCGAGACAGGGGTGTGTTTGTGTGTATGCGTGGTGTGGTGTGACTGCGGCATGGGAGTTCAGTTTCCCGCCCAAGTCCCTTGTCAACTCACTCGTATTACTACTATTATGTATCGTATGTCATGATTTCAACACTAAAAATAGTATGAACACTTGTAGGAATATATCATCGTGCAACTGTCACTTACAAAATGATAAACAAACCGACTTGTACCGTAGGAAACACGTATATTTACTATCAATTGTGCCTGTATGGGTGTGTTTTGTGGTGTTATTTTCTTATTACTACCCCATTATATATCGTGTGTCATGATCTATACACTAAATAATAATTTGTAACCTTGTAGGAATATCATGGTGTCACTCACGTACATATATTCACTACGGTATTGTCTTACGATCGTTAGAGCACAAATTCGGACAAGGGCAATTACTTAAAAATCGCCCAGCCATCGTGGGGTCCCAGAATCGACTGAGTAGGTAGCGGATCGATATTGTGAGTGTATTTTCTCGCCCAACGACAAGAAAAACTAGCCGTACAGGGCGCGAAATTGCGCTAAATCGCTGTGACGGTAGGTGCAGTTGCCCAGTTCCTTACGCAAGACGGTCTATCACGTCAACCGGTCTTTAGGGGTTAAGGGTTAATACTCGTAATTACTAAAAATGAGCGAGTGACAAGGCAGGCTAGGCCTATATTCCTTTGACCTTGAGCTAGGGTGAATGGAGACTGAGGGTAGGGGGGGAAGGAGTGTGGAAGAAGTGGTGGCAACACACACACACACTTCAGACGAGTGATATCATTTTGTGACATATTTATTATAATTTCGCTCGTTATGTATAAGAACTCCTCGGATTTATTTGAGAGTCATCTATATATATACATAACTAGGTATGTAATGATGTGTAAATAATGTACCTACCGAAATCCATTAAATCGATATTTAACTGTACTTGTGAATGAATGTAGAGTAACGTAATTTTAAAGTACACTTTCTTGTATCCGGAATGTTCTCAGTCCCACTGGTGCCGGATAAAAGGGCTTTCACTGTAGTAGGTGTTATATGTATATACAGTAATGTATTACCCATACCATTTTTTTAAGAATATTATAACGTGTAGCATTCAAAGGCAAAATTTCTGAAATAATGTTGATCAATGAAAGAAATATACAGGTAAAATATGAATTTTAAATGTTCTTGTTGCTATTTCCATGAAATGTACAGTACATCAGACTATAATATATTCCCTTCTTATGCATATTAGATGGCATTAAAAGGATAATTTTTGTATCCATTACAGAATTCAGTGCGCATCACTAGAGCATTGTTTGAGATTGTGCTTCACCGCAACTGGCCTCTGATGGCTGGTCGACTGCTTACCATGGCCAAGATGTTAGAGCACCAGGTAATATTTCTCTCTGTTTATTTACTGATACTTGGCATAGGTTATTCAAGTTTTATCTTAAGAAATTGTAGTAAATATTGAAAAGGAAGAATAAATATTTCTGTCCCTGATACTAGAACTTCCCCACACCTTGATAATAGGGAAATGGGATATTGATGATGATATTTGGACAAGTTATAGTATTTGCAGAATATTGTAAGAACTTGGGAATATTATCATAACATGCCTTCTCAAAGTTATTAAGTGGTATATCTTGAGTCATCTGTTAATTTTATGAGCATATGGCTTTATGTCAGTGCTTACCTACCTTGGGATTGCCAGCCCTCAAAATGTCACAAAGTATTGAATTTCTCAAATCTTTGATGTTTGCCACCATATATTTATGCATTGCTACTAAAAACAAGTATGTGCTGGATTCTCAGGAACATATGATACCTGTATTGTACCTGTATTGCACTTTCAGGGATATAAGCCTGTTAAGTGTAGTAGGAAAGCTGTATGAGAAGGTGCTGATAGAGTCAGAGAGGCTATGATAGGTGAAGAACAAGTTTGGCTTTAGGAGAGGAAGAGGTTGTGTAGACCAGATATTTGCAGTAAGGCAGGTGTGTGAAAAGTATTTAGAGAAAAGTGAAGAAGTAGTATGGGCATTTATAGATCTCAAGAAAACGTATGACAGAATTGATAGAAATGTATTGTGGAAGATTTTGTAATTGTACGGCTGGGTGGAAATTATTGAGAGGGGTGAAAAGTTTCTACGTGAACAGTAGAGCACATTTTAGAGTGGAAAGTAATGTGAGTGAATGGTTCCTAGTAAAGGTGGGACTCCATCAAGGCTGTATGATGTCACCATTGTTGTTTAATATTTATATGAACAGTGTGATAAGAGAGGTAAATGCTAGGGTGATAGAGAGAGGACTGAGTTTGATGGACAACAGAGGTAGAGAGTTGGGCCTAAACCAATTACTGTTTGCTGATGATAAGGTGTTGGTGGCAGAGTCAGAAAAGAAACTGTGTATGTTAGTGCATGAGTTTGGGTGGGTGTGCAGGAGGAAATTGAGAGTGAAAGCTGCAAAGAACAAAGTAATGAGATGTAGGAGAGGAGCAGAGGGTAGAAGGATGAATATAATGCTAGATGGTGAAATATTGGAGGTGGTGGAGTGCTTTAAGTATATGGGGTCAAAAGTGACGGTGGAGAACAAAATAGAAAACAGAGGTAAAATCTAAAGTAAATGAGGTAGGAAAGGTGATAGGAGGAATGAATAGGATGTTTGGCTGTAAGTCACTTAGAATGGATGTAAACAAGAAGTTTTACAAAGGGATTGCAGTGTCTACTGCACTGTATGAAACAGAAACATGGAATATGGGAGAAAGTTAGAAGAGAAAGTTGAATGTAGTAGATATGAGATGTCTGAGAAGCATGTGTGGTGTGGCTTGAATGGACAGAGTCAGGATTGAGGAAGTGAGGAGAAGGACAGGTGTCATGAGAGAGTTAGCAGGTCATGCAGAACAGAGTGTATTAAGATGGTTTGGACATGTGGAGAGAATGGAGGGAAATACAGTGGTAAAGAGAATAGGAGCTCAGATGTGGGAGGTGCAAGGAGGAGAGGAAGACCATAGAGAAGATGGATGTACACTGTGAAAGGAGCTTTGAGTGGAAAAGGTATATCAGTGGAGCAAGGCAGAATGATTGAGCTTGACAGAAACGAGAGGAGGAGGGTGGTGAATGCTTGAAGAGTGAACTCGGCTTCAGGGTCCTTGGAGGAGGGGCCTACATTGAGTGTGGCCCATGGATCAGCTTGATGTAAGAGGGGGAGTTTGCCCTGTAGTAAAGTGGCAGGGGTAAACCAGATTTTGCTGTCAGGCCTTGCTATAGATGCAAACATATCTATACCCCTTGTAGTCCCACAAGGAGATGCGGTTGTGCTGTGGGGGCTGCTCCCTCCTCCAACAGGGATTGTGGGGGGATTCTATGTTTGGGCATTTGTGTTTCAGAGGGTGTGCGACTTAACGGGCTACCTCCAACTTGGAGATGAAGGCCTAGTATATGTATGTACTTATCTAATACTAGTTGATTTTTTTTTTTGAGGGACAAAGAAAGGACAGACCTAGGAGAAGATGGTTTGAAATGGTAGATGATTGTGTCAGAAAGCATGGAATAAGAATGGGTATAGCAAAGAATTTTGCTTTTGAGAGGCAAAAGTAAAGGGTAGGAGGAGTCTGTTGTAGCTGGCAACCTAGTTTTACTTGACTATCCATGGAATGGCTCCTTTCATAAAGGCTATATGAAGGCAGTTTGGTTGTGTAGGCAAAAACTAGTGAGAGAAGAACTAAAGAATTTGTGGACTAGAAAGGGAGAGTGAAAATGAGGGTGACCCAATTGCTTTGTACCAGTGTTTTCATTTTTTTGCTGTTCTTATTTTACATATATATTGAATGCAGATGTGGCACTTTGAAAGCCCCATGAAGCAGTTTCATCGGCTGACCACAGAAATCATAGAGAAGATAGAGGATCGGAGACTCACCATAGAAACTCTCCGAGATATGGATTACAAGGAAATTGGTAAGTTATGCATATACTGTATCAAGGACACTCAGTTTGCTGTCACTGAAGACTTAGCTCACCAAGTATTGCAGCACTAAATTCAGTGATGAGAATATAGAAAGTATATTCAAGTTGGTGTCATAATAGGTAATGATGTTTTGTCAGGAGATGACATGAATGTACTGTACAGTATACTGTAGTATGTTATTGTGCAGCTATGTACTCCGTCGCATATTTAAAGTCTTGTCATAATCAGGCAACTGTACATTTATTTCAGAGCCTGGTAGAAAAGACAAAAATAAACTATACTGTCTTACAGAAAATTATATCAAATTCTTCATTCCCCTTAGGAAAAATGCTGCGACATGAGCGAATTGGCAAAGAAGTGAAAGCAGCTGCATGGCAATTCCCTCTCCTCACCCTTGAGGCTAACATCCAGCCAATCACACGTACCGTCCTTAGGGTCAGGCTCACCATTTCAGCTGACTTCACGTGAGTTGTAAAGTTTGCTATATAGGCCTATTGTTGACTGAATGAAAGGCAACTAATTACAGTATATTTGTAAGTAGTGGGACAGACTGCCTGTCTTTGTGAAAAACACCATACTGTATAGTCGGATACAGTATATCATTTTGGTATCACCTGGGAATGGGTCCACAAATTCTACACAATATAACACCTCTGTTGATTACCAGTCAAGATATCAAAGACCATTGACCGACTGAAGTATTGCATAGTGTTTTATTCTCTCTCTAGCCTTGACACTCAGAACTTTCATTCCAATTGTCCAATTTTGGCTGTTTTTCTGGTGACCTTGAGACCCTCCTCTTATAATCCTGGTTATTCTCAGTTTGACACTAGGTGAAACTTTTTCTGTTGCATATCAGAAGCCTTTGAGTGAGTCTGGCACAAAGTTTTCTTTTCCAAATTATCATCATTTGGTACTTTAAACTGTTGTTTAAGAACTATACGCATTCCATTATTGGATTTAAGTTTCAAAGTATGTATTGATTATGATAATTTGTGTCAATTTTTTGTACCATTGTTAGATTTAACCCCTAAAGACCACAATTCCTGGCGAAAGCTTTCACCCCCAGCCGCAAAAACCATCTGATATTTTAAGTTACTCAAAGATTAGCTTTGGTCTTATAGGTTTGTAGAGCTTTATTTTATACACCAGAATATGCAAACAAAAGTCTTCTATCTCCACTGGTTAGAGTACAGCAGCACGTCAAATTGGGAAAATAATATGACAGTTACCCCCCCAAATACCAGACGAGGGCATACGCATGTGTTAAGCATGTTTATACAGTAATGCGTAGATGCATGAGTATGTGTACCTCGATGTGTGCTTGTGTGTTTCTGTATATAAAACGAATACAGTATATAAATGCACTGAAATACTGTAGACAGAAAAGGCAACATACAATTCATTTTTGCATGTAACTGTGCATACCTGTGATAACGCTTGCTCACGTATGCACAATGTATGGGAGTGTGTGAGAGTATGTTAAACTTGTGTTCAATCACTGATAAGAGCTAGGGGAGAAAGGGAGAGGGAGAGGATGACAGGCCACGAGTGATAGTACTGTATTGGCTCAGATAACACCGAGTGAGTGTGGATGTACAGTTAAACCTCGATTTAACGGACTAATAGGGGAGAGAGGGTGTCCTTTAAAGCCGATAGTTAGTTACAACGACAATTTTTTAGGAGGGGTACGAAAAAAAAAAAAAATGTATGTACAAAAATTAACACAAAATACAGTACAGATATATGTACTGTACATAAATAGGTGCTATAGTGATAATGTGGAACAGGGAACCAAACAACACTGCAAAATACTGTATAATGAAAACAAGAGAGATGTAACGATTCACAACCACTCCAACCCACGCTTGTAAACATAACAAATCATCCAAGCCGCCAAGCATGCGTGGTAGTGGTGGAGGTGGTAGGGGGAGGATAGCGCGATATCGTTTCTTTACATTTTATTAGCCATACGCTGGTGTTTCCTTCTCCTTTCTCTGTCCGAGAAAAACCTTCCTTTATATCGAAGGATATGGCCTTCTGTTTTGTAACACCGTAGGGGGGTATTGCCTGTAGTAATGTGAGCAATATTTTCAGGGTTTTGGCGCCCCTTTGGCCCCAGCCACTAGCTTTCAGTTCTTCAACTGTCCTTCTTTTCTTTTTATTTCCTTTCTGCTTGCTCTCACACCTCTCTATCACCTTTTTCTGGCGCTATAGGACCTCGATGTTGCGGCGCCTAAAATCCATCAATAAAAAAAAAAAAATTGTTTTGTAAATGCACCACCTGGCATGACTGAGTGTGGTTGTTTCGTAATTACTAAAAACGAGTGAGTCACACACAACACAGGCTAGGTCTATATTCCCTTGACCTTGGGCTAGGGTGAATGGAGACCGAGGGTAGGGGGGGAAGGAGCGTGGGAGAAGTGGTGGCAACACGCACACCGACACTTCACAGACGACAGTGATATAATTTCCTGACATGTTCATTATGATTTCACTCGTTTTGTATAAGAACTCCTCAGATTTATTCGAGAGTCAACTGTATATATACATAAATAGGTATGTAATGATGTGTAAATAATGTACCTACAGTATAATGTAAAAAATATAATGGAGAAAAAATAAAGAGAAACCAAAATTCAGACAATTAAAAAAAAAATCCTCCAGCGGATTGTGTCCATTGCATCGGGGTCCGTTAAATCGATGTTTAACTGTACTTTGGCCATGCCCACCTCTACCAAAAGAGGGGGGAGTCAACCAGTCTCGACCAATTACAATAATCCAAGGCCAGATCTAACCTTTGGTAACACTACTGTGGCTATATGTAGCCCATACAGTTATTTATGGAATATTAAATTAAGGTGTCAATCGCTTTTGAAGCCAAAAAAATTGTTTACACCTTAATTAAGGCATTGATAGATCTTTAGGGGTTAAAAAATGAAAATTGTATTCAGTAACAAGATAATGAGA
This sequence comes from Petrolisthes manimaculis, assembly GCA_034508575.1. Taxonomy (NCBI): domain Eukaryota; kingdom Metazoa; phylum Arthropoda; class Malacostraca; order Decapoda; family Porcellanidae; genus Petrolisthes; species Petrolisthes manimaculis. The sequence goes on from JAWZYT010000302.1 coordinate 123,037, forward strand.
CGGATGGAAAAATATGAACTTTACATGCACAAACCAAGTAAAATTTGGCAAAAAACTGATCAGTGGGACTGAAAACTCAATCCCTTATTGTGGGATGCTCAGCATCCAAGCTAAATTTCCAAATTTGACACTTTAAAGGGTAGTTTGCTTCATTGGCATGGTCTCAGATTGGCGAGTGAGGATGTTTAGACACTGATTTACCTGTTCTAATTGACCTTCCCATATGTTAGTGATATTGATTTTCTAATGTGTGTGGTCATTGTCCCAGGGAAGTCCTTTATAAAATCCCTACCTAATCCCTGTGAGACTTTGGAATTTATCCATTGATGATGATTAGATATACAGTATGTTACAATTACATAATTCTAAAATTAAAACATTGACATGAGGGTTTTTCTGTGACAGGTCAATATCATGTGATACGAACATGCAATATAAAAATGTAGGGGAATGTTAATTGGTTGTTTAAAATACAGTATGTTTATGTACTGTACTTACTTTTAGGGCTATGAATGCTCACCTCTATATGGATTATAGATTTCAGTTTGCTTGAAGAAATATACAAAAATTGTCTGCAAATGTTTTTTGGTTTATTCAAATCTCTCAAAGTAATTGGATACATTCACACTATATAAAAACACTATTATATTCTCTGCAGATGGAATGAGAGAGTCCATGGCTCACAAGAGACTTATTGGATCTGGGTGGAGGATCCAGACAACAACCACATGTACCATCATGAACACTTTGTCATCACTAAGAAACAGGTGTGCATCCTCATTTCCTTTAATATACAGTCGGCGCAGATCGAGTTGAGAATTCGACCCTCAACCCTCATAACTGCACTCATAATTTTAGGCATGGTTATGGGAAATTTAAAAAAACAGCTCAGGGATAAATTGATGTTGGAGGTAGAATCTTTGTTCATTATTTCCTGGGTCATCGTAAAAGAAAATTTATGCTTTCATATGAATCATACCTTACATTCTTGTCAAAAACTAGTAAAATCACATACAAATATATACCGGTATTGTGTCAAGGGTTCAGTTTATGATCAAATGGTCACCTAGTTTAGTATCTAATATAATATATCTCCATCTAAGGTATTTTTAACCCACTTTTTAAGGTAATAACACTAATATTACATGTGAACCCTGGTAATGCCGGTCTAGTTGCTCTAATGTTTGTTTATACATCCCCAACATTACTCTTACATTTCTACCTAATTTTCACTGCTTTGCCTGCTTCCATGGCTGCCAAGAAACCAGTCAAAAACAAACGTGGGAAAACATGTTACGTTAAGTGTGGCACAGAAACTAGAAGTATTAGTGAAATTAGAGAGAGGATTTAGAGTTAATATTTTTTTCAGAATTTTAGGGCCATTTTTAGGTTTATTCCCGTAAATTCGGAAAAATAAAAAAATCGGAGGATCATGTTCCTGTGCCCTCCAAATTTTAGGACTTTTACTGTACTATGGGGCATAAATATATTTCATATAATAAAATAGTAAGTGTTGTCGCACTCCACAAGGCAGTAAAACTTGAAAAGGTCTCCCCCCAATTGATCCGAGTTAGTGAGGCTTTACTTCACTTTGAAATAGAGTCCCAGTTTATAACCCTTGACATCCACTTTATTATTTAAATGACTTGCTTTTTGCTTATAATGATGGGTGAACATGAATGGGAAAGCAGGAAATGAGAGAGTAGGAAGAATTGTTGGTAAATAGAGTGTGGAAGGAGTGAATGAGAATGGTGAGTATCTGGTGGACATCTGTGCTGAGAGGGGGTTGTTCTTAGCCAACACCTTCTTTGAGCACAAGATGATACACCGATATACATGGAGGAGAAGGGATGATAGTAAAGAACAAAAGAGTTTAATTGATTATGTAGCTGTGAGTGAAATATTACAGGAGGATGTGATGGATGATAAAGTAGTTAGAGGAATGGTTCAAAGCTCTGACCATTTTATGGTCTTGATAAGGATTAAGATTAGGGTTAGGGTTAAGTGGGAGTACAGTAGGAGGGATGAAGGGAGGAACAACAGGGAGGTAGCAAGTGAAAGATTGAATGACAGTGAGTATAGAGAGAAATATAAGAGAAGGGTGTTGAGGGTGGGTGAGGTGCTGGAGGAAGCAAGGCTGAGTATAGGGGAGGGAGTGGAAGTGAATGATGTGTTTGAAATGTTTAAGACACTAGTGATGAGGACAGCAGCAGAGGTAGTAGGATACAAGAAACCAAAGAGGGACAAGAAAGGGAGTGCATGGTGGTCAGAAGAAGTGAAAGATGCAGTAGAGAAGAAAAGGAAGGTTTATAGAACACTACAGAGGAATGTGTCAGAGGAGGTGGAAGAGAGAATACAGTATAATGTATGTAAGAGTCAAGTTAAGAGGATGGTGAGTGAGAATAAAAGGAGAGTGGAAGAGGAGTTTGGTAGGATACTGAGTGAGAAGTTTAGAGAAAACAAGAAACTATTCTGGAAGGAAGTTAAAAGAGAAAGAGTAGGGTTTAACCATGTAAGGAGGGAGTGTTGGAACAAGGAAAACTGGAAACACTTCTGCTATGGCCTCTCCCATTGGGGGGTGTTCCAGGAGGGAACGAGGCATCAGAGCTATAGATAGATTGCTTTTTACTTACCATTCTAAATAAATCTGAGGCTCTTTGTGGAAGCCATTAGCATTACTGCTTGTAAATAACTGATTTTGACTTCATGTCTCTCCTATGTGATAGGTGGCTCGTAGGGAGGACCAGGAGCTTGTGTTCACTATCCCAATATTTGACCCCATGCCCACCCAGTATTATGTACGGGCCATCAGTGATCGCTGGCTTAATTGTGAATCAACCTGTGTGATGAACTTCAAAAACCTTATCCTGCCAGAGAGACATCCTCCAAACACAGGTAATTTGTATTGTTTTGAACTGAGTGTGTGAGGGCTTACCCTCATCTGTGTTAGTCTGTGGCTGTGTCCCCACCAGTAATGAATATGGGATTTCAGAAAAGTGTTTGATAATGGGCTTTATGTAAACCATCTGACAACCTTCTCTTTATTCACTTTTGGTGATGAAATAGCCATAATATGGTACCGTTATTGTCATATTAGTAACTAGATTGAGCTAAAAACACTGTGACTGGCACTAAAGGAATGAGTATGCAGGGTGTCCTGCAAGTGTTTGTAAGGAATTTCCAGAAATGAATAAATTACACTTATTAAACAGTATATAGGCAGTGAGACACCTCATTTTCTGATTGTTTATTTACTCTTCAGTGATTGCATAGTCATGCTTCTTAAATAGCAGGATTTAGGTTTCCAAATGTGAACTCTTTTTTTGCAAATTCAAGTTATCATAATTATAATCACTGGTAATCTGTATGCCTTTCCCTAAGTGTAATTTGAAACACCAGTAGTGGAAGATAATGAAAGTTAATGGTGCCTCTTGATGTCTTGTATCTATTTTCTTTCAGTTTACTTTGTTGATGTGCCACCTGTTTTTATGTATGGGTACAGTCATTGTTTTAAAATAGTGAACTGACCTTCATAATACAATTGGAAGAAGTGATGCAATGACTTTTTTTTTTTGTCTGGTAATGAAGAAGGTAATTCAGTTAGACAGCGACCAGATATACACTGTTTATGAGATCAGTATTAAATGACTTAAACCTTATGAATCAGACCTGCTTGACTTGGAGCCGTTACCAGTAACAGCCTTGAAGGACAACCAACTGGAACGTCTCTACAACTTCACTCATTTCAACCCCATCCAGACCCAACTCTTCCACTGCCTCTACCACACCGACCACAATGTTCTCCTAGGTGCACCCACAGGCTCTGGCAAGACCATAGCAGCTGAAGTAGCCATGTTCAGGGTCTTCAAGGAGACTCCAGAAGCCAAAGTAAGAATATAATTCTCAATATTTCCTAAGCTATAAATAGATGGTTCACTTTTCTCAGGATTTTTTTTTTTTTTTTTTTTTTTTTAAGGTTGAAGCATACCAAAAGAATTATTTATGTATTTGTACTTTTTTCATAGCTACTGATATTCTTTATGACATTGTTATATTTGTATACTGTACAGTTAAACTGTAGCCACTACACACCATAGAGCCACAGACAATGTATTAACTATAAATTTTTACATCAGGGTTTCTACTTTTCTACAACATCACAGCCATATAAACCACCAAAAATATGATCCCATAGCTTTTACCTCTTTATTCAGAAAAATATGTTTTCTTTAGGTTGTGTACATAGCTCCGATGAAAGCCTTGGTGCGAGAGAGAGTGGATGACTGGCGTGTGAGACTTCAGGAACGGCTTGGCAAGTTAGTAGTGGAGTTGACTGGTGATGTCTCACCGGATATTAGGGCTATACAGGTTAGTTTTATTTTATTTTTATTTTTTTCGAATAAGATAAATAAAAAAAGTTATTTTAACCTTTTGATGGCTTGACTACTTTTCACCAAGAAAACTCTTATTATATTAAGTGAGAGTTAGCTAAATGAAAAATGGGCTGTAAGAATGGTAGACTTTATTTATTTATTTATCTGTCAGTGTAGCAGTGGAAAAATAATTATAGATTCAAAGATTCAGCCATTAATCATGCCATTTGTTTGCTTCTCAGGCAGCAAATGTAATCATCACTACACCAGAGAAATGGGATGGTATCTCAAGGTCATGGCAAACCAGAAGTTATGTCAAGCAAGTCGGTCTAATCATCATCGACGAGATACATCTGCTGGGTATGTTAACAAATCCTTAAATGACAATTTAATTAATTGGCCATGGGGGCCAAACAGCTACAAAATACCCCCGTCCCCACCAAGGGGGCACGAGGTCCTGGGAATGGCTTCGGTCACCCGGGGCTCGGGGCTGCTCGATCAAAAAGCTTGAGGAACTTCAACAACACTGATGATAATTTATATTTTTTTCTTCAGTATTTAGGAAACTAATTATTCCTTCTAATACAGAAATCCTTGTTTTTTAGTTTGGTTATTGAAAAACCTAAATACAGTAAAAAGTCCCTTAATCCGGAGGTCTGTACCTTGGAATGCTCGCTCCCCCGGAACTTTTTGGGCCCACCAATTTTACCCATAATTACTGTATCCCAAATAATTGAAGAAAAAATAATACCGAAAAAGTAATCTCCCGGGATATAATTCAGTATTGTGAGTGTCTACATTATTCATGATGGCTCCTAATAAACCACCAAAGAAGACCACTAAGAAGTTGAGACCTCATAAGACATTAAATTACGAGTGTCAGACTCTCAGCTAAGTTCCTCCCGACACTCAAAAATTACGTGTCACAGCCAGTGGTGCCAGGACTGATGCACAAAATTTCTTCAACTGCAGCAACAGAATTTCCCTATTCGCCTCAATAAAACCCTGTTTACTCTTCTCTTGAACATTGACGGTCTTAATTTTGGTATTTCGTCTGTTGGAAATTTCGCTGTTTACTCTTGAACAATCATTATATAATTTCCCTGTGTCAACTACAAAATTCCCTAAAACAGAGAAATTTCCATTCACCTGGCAACAAGTGCAGGGAAATTTATCTATTTTTGGGAATTTTGAAGTCCACACAGGGAAATTATATAAAAATTGTTCAAGAATAACTAGGTCAATTTCTACCAGATGAAGTACTAAGAAGACCATAATTGTTCAAGAATAAACAGGGAATTATTGAGGCAAAAAGGGAAATTTTAAAGGTGAAGTTAGGGAAATTTAGTCAGGCAGACCTGGCAACAGCTGTGATCCTCCCACCACCCACTTTCTACCTCATAAATTATGTGTGACAAAGAAGCCTGTATTTAAAAGTAATAAAAGTATTTTATACATATTTTAGGGGGTATTTTTCAATAACACTGAATTTTTGCTAATTCAGAAGTCTCAAACCAACCCCTGCCTTCCGGATTAAGGTACTTTTACTGTATTGCAAATTATATCATAATCAGGATTAATGCAATACAGTATAGTATCTACTGCCTGGCCCTCTTCTTTCTGTACAGGAGGAATCAGTTCTTAGTAGCCTCTGTAAACTTATTCTTCTGTGTTGTAGGTGAGGATCGAGGACCGGTTTTGGAAGTGATTGTGTCACGGACCAACTTTATCTGTAGCCACACCAGTCGCAAGCTCCGTGTTATTGGCCTTTCCACAGCTTTGGCCAATGCGAAGGATCTTGCCAACTGGCTTGGTATTGGACAGGTATGATAGCAACAAAATATATTCTCACATGTGCCCTTGTTCCATCTCAGTAGAATTTTATTTGAAGTGAAACCTGCAAAAGGAGAAGTGTTATGGAAATCACTTGATCAAAGAATAGAGGAAATTGTTCTGAGATTGTTTAGATTGTTTAGGTGTGTGGAATGAATCTATAATACAAGTGGTGAAAAAAGTGTGTTATGAAAATGAGTTTGAGGGACAAACAAAAAGGAAGACTGTGTTAAGATAATGCAATATGGTGATAGATTGTGTTAGAAAGCGTGAAATAAGAATGGATGAAGTAAAGGAGCTAGTGAATGACAGGGAAAAGTAGAAAAGTATTGTTAGAAAGAGTATATGTAATGGCTGGCAACCAGTTTGACTTGATCATCCATATATTGGCATCTTTCACCATGGCTAAGTGAAGGAACTTCAGTCTTGAATGCAAGAACTTGTTAGGGGGGAGGCATCTCATTAGAAAAGGGAAATGTAGTAATAATGATGATATTTATATGGTTTTATATATTAAGAAATTTCCCATTATCATAATCAGTACATTTTTGTGTGGATCTATCCCTGACCACTTAATGAATAATTGGAAATGGGGTCTTAATGATGCCGAAGATGATGTGGATAATAACCCTAGTACAATATGTCGGACATAAATTGTGTACTAACCATGGGTGGTGTGGGAAATAGCTGTTTATTGCATTATTTTAAAAACTGGTAATTCTTTAACTATTAGTATTAGAATAAAATTAAAGTACCATCACAATCTACAAGCCCTCAGCTTTCTGACTAAAAAATATACATGAACTTTATCAGATACTGTATATATACAGATGACTCAAATAAATCTGAGAAGTTCTTATACATAACGAGCGAAATTATAATAAACATGTCAGGAAATGATGTCACTGTCGTCTGTGGTGTGTGTGTGGCCACCACTTCTCCCACACTTCTTCCCCCCCTACCCTCAGTCTCCATTCACCCTGGCTCAAGGTCAAGGGAATATAGGCCTAGCCTGTGTTGTGTGTGACTCATTCGTTGAGTTTTTAGTAATTACGAGTTAACTTCAACACTCAGTCATGTCAGGTGGTGCATTTACAAAACGGAAGGCCATATCCTTCCATATGAAGATGGAAGGTTTTTCTCGAACAGAGAAAGGAGAAGGAAAACCAGAGTATGCATATTAATAAAATGTAAACAAACGATATCACACGCTATCTCCCCCCTACCACCACCACCATTACCACACATGACGATGACTCATTTCAGTCATGAGTTGGCTGCGAAAACCTTATTACAAATTGTTATATGCATTTGATATGCTTAATACGAATTGTAATACTGTATTTACATTTATAAAGTAACAGTACAGTACACTTCTCTTCACTTTTAATACTCGTCACTCCCTCCTCACTCTGCGCTCTGAGTGGGTGAATGTGGCCGCTTTTTTGCTATATTTATATTTTTATGAAAAAAATGCCGGATAAGGGAAGTTGCCGGTAAACAGAATGACGGAAAAAAGAGCTTTCACTGTATATAGTTTGGCTATGTGGTCCAGAACAGGCATGCGTGAAGTATAGGGTCTGGACACCTTTCAAAGCACTAATTGAAATCTAAAAATATTGTCAAGAAATAATGTTATCTATTGTGATGATCAAAGAAATTTCCATAGCTTTTGCATTGTTCATTACTTTATATATGCTTTCTTTACAGATGTGACTACCACATTCAGTGTTAGTCAGTTTACCTCCAAGATTTATTTTTAGAAGTGATAACAACTTCTACAATATTCTTCAGTTTACCTCTATGCTTTGCTTGCAGATGGGCTTGTATAATTTTCGACCGTCAGTGCGTCCAGTACCCCTGGAGGTGCACATCGCTGGATTTCCCGGCAAACACTACTGCCCTCGCATGGCTACTATGAACAAACCCACCTTCCAGGGTAATTATGGAACTACTCATAATATATTTTTTTCTTGGATATACTGTATGGTATTGTACTATAATTATGACATAATATTCAGGGGTCTTCAGTGTTTGATTTTTTAATCTGATTCATTTCATGTTACAGTATATATTTCAAATCATTCGTGTTATATAATTCTGCATATAATTTTGTATAAAACTCCTGACTAAACATATAGGAGACTCAGTTGAGTGCTGAGATCCTGAATTAATTCTACCTTTTTAAAGTATCTGCGTCTATTCTACAGCCTGTTTCCTAATGATATTGCACAAAGATTGTCATTTGCCCTAAATAACATTTGATATTGGGTGGTACATACATTAATTTTTGGCATGGAGAAGACCATCTACCTTATGTTATTTATATCCGCACCCTCAGCAGGACAGAATCTAGAAAGTTTAATTTATTACATTTCCCTAAGATAGCCTTGAATTATCAGTCAGTGTTTCAGGATGGTAGAGGGTAATTAAACTTGAATGATTATATTTGGGATACTGATGATACAGGTGTGAAGTAATTTAAGGTAATATCATCAGGCCTCAAGTAACATTAAAATTGGTTCCAATACACACCTGATTCTGGGATTTAGAGGTGCTAATTATTTGGTTGTAACTAAGCTAGTGATACTAATCTACATACTTGCCAATGCCTCGATCTTACAGTACAAAGCCAAAGAATATGCTGGCAGCACCCCATGTCTGGTGACTGAATTTAAAGGGATTAGTAGTTTCCAGTTCATTATGTTTTTATTTCATTCAATGGATTAGTCTTTGATGCTTGTTCTCGTGATATATAGCCTTTAGTCAGCTCATTTAGTGGTATGCATTACTACTGAATCTTGTCCGACAAGTTTGAGGAAAATATCTCCATAGATAAACTTAATATATGTACAGTATATTAATTTTGTTTCTATCCTACATTTAGCCGTCAAGCAACACTCACCAGAAAAGCCAGTGCTGGTATTTGTATCATCACGACGACAAACCAGATTGACTGCTATGGACCTTATGAGTTTTGTTGTCACTGAAGCCAATCCAAAACAGTGGCTCAAGTTACCTGACCATGAGGTAGGTGCAATGTTGAAATGGTTTCAGATTTGTAATTATTTTCATCATATTGAATTGCCAACATTGGGAGACATCCAGTATCACCATGAGATTTCTAATGTGTTATTGTGCATTTCCCCTGATTAACACTAACAATTTTGCTTGTCAAAACAATGCTCGTTGTCCAGGAAATCCAAAATCTGGCAAAAAGATTCATATATAGATGAACAATGCTATATGTTGTGTTTAGTTTTGTGTGTGGTACTACCTCCTAGGTTATTTGGTATTTATAGAGCATTACATTTTTGCAGATGGAACAAATCCTGAGTCAAGTGAAGGATGAGAACTTGCGTCTGTGTCTATCCTTTGGGGTGGGTCTCCACCATGCAGGTCTGGTGGAGAGAGACAGGAAGGTTGTGGAGGAACTATTTGTTAACCAGAAGATACAGGTAAGAAAAAAGTAATTACAATTTGCCAGTAGAGGTCCAATACATCTCATTCAAAGGAGCAGGATAGTATTATTGTCTTGGAAGGAACAGTTGCCTCTGTATGTGATTTCATAATATAAATATATAAAGTACAGTAGGTTCGCCTATTGCACGCCTGTTTGGGTGGCTGAGGCTTAAAGAGAAATTGCATAGTATGAATACATCTTTATATGGGGAAAACTACTTATGGGCAGTCACTGCCTCACACTGACAATTAACAGAAATCTTATATACCAGTGTGTAGGGTACAGTACAGTATTTGGTAATTGTGATTTAATTACGAGTTACAGTAACAATTAATATAAGTTCTTGCCAAGAAATAGCAGTACAGAAATACACTAGAAGTGAGTGATGGGATTCCAAGGCCATGACACTTATATGTCAGCCTCCCCACAGCTCCTCACCCGCCACCAAACCACCACTACCCTCACTCGCCACCACACCACCACTCCCACTAGCACTGCATTCAGTGTTGATCTCATTCACTTTGTCTATAAACCCTTTAAAGTCAAGGGCAGCCACAACTGAACACATAATGAAAATACCAAGATATCGCTCCATCAAAATGATTGCTGTGTTACTGGTACGACTTTGTCTGTCAAGAGCAGAAGCACCATAACTCCTCACAGTCTGCAAATTCTTTGCCAATCAACGTGTTGCCTCTTCCCGCCTTCTTAACCAAAATTTGTTGATCGATGCACTAGGTATTGAGCATGGGCTACAATTGAGCCCACAGGCCTCGATCAAGCATGGGCTACAAAAAGCTGCCTCCGGCTATATACAGCCATGGCGATGGTACCAATGGAAAGGCCTGGACTAGAAGTAAGGGACTGAATATAGTAACATTGATTCTAGCCTGCATGGGCTGGTGAGCGGAGCAAGAGAAGCTGGCTGGGGGAGCGGCTGGTAGTAGCGTGGGCTTTGGGGGAGCGGCTAGTTTCATGCGGAAACCAGATTTAAACATGCTCCTGGGAAAGGCTGCAGATTTGGGCCACTCTTAGCCACAAAAACACACGCTGTGGAAGCATTGTGTGTAAGAAAGTATAAGTTGCTGATTTGAGGTTTGTCACTCATTGAGAACACACGCAATAGGCAAACCTACTGTAAGTGCTTTTGCCACCTTGAGGATTAGAACTTCAAACTATGAATTTGCCCACTTATTCACCTCCTCTCAAAGTACTGTACAAAATTTAACCTTTATCTTCTTTTACCATTGCCAACAGATTCTCATCGCTACAGCAACATTGGCCTGGGGGGTCAACTTCCCAGCTCACTTGGTGGTTGTCAAGGGAACTGAGTATTATGATGGCAAGACCAAGCGATATGTTGACTTTCCCATCACAGGTTAATATCAAACAAACATGATAATATTTCTTACTTACCGGTAGTAGGGATTTTTTCTTTTCTCTCTCTCCATGATGATTGCTGTTTCTCTTCTCATGTAAATTCATATATTTTCTAAAATAAAGATGTAATTAATACAGTCATACAGTTGTCAGGCAAGAAGTGAGCCAGTATTCATGTTCCTCTCTGAATGGTGGCTAATTAATAATCTTGAATAATATGACAAATGTAAGTATTTCCCAGTTACCATTATACAGTTAAACCTCTATTTAACGGACCCCGATGCAACGGACAATCCGCTGGAGTTTTTTTTTTTATTAATTTGTCTGAATTTTGGTTTCTCATCATTTTTTCTCCATTATATTTTTACATTATACTATACAGTAGGTACATTATTTACACATCATTACATACCTATTTATGTATATATACAGTTGACTCTGGAATAAATCTGAGGAGTTCTTATACAAAACGAGCGAAATCATAATGAACATGTCACAAAATTATATCACTGTCGTCTGTGAAGTGTTTGTGTGTGTGTGTTCCCACCACTTCTCCCACGATCCTTCCCCCTCTACCCTCAGTCTCCATTCACCCTAGCCCAAGGTCAAGGGAATTATAGGCCTAACATGCATTGTCACCTTGTGTTTGACTCGCTCGTTTTTAGTAATAATTACTACGAGTTAACCACCAGCTTCAACACTCAAGTCATGCCAGGTGGTGCATTTACAAAACGGAAGGCCATATCCTTCCATATCAAGAAGGAAGGTTTTTCTCGGACAGAGAAAGCAGAAGGAAACACCAGAGTGTGTGATTGATAAAAGTAAACAAACGATATCACACGCTATCTCCCCTCTTCCCCCTACTATCCCCCTACCACCTCCACCACCACGGATGTCGCCGATTCATTTCAGTCATTCCTCAAAATTGTGTTATTCGAGAGTCAACTGTATCAATATTTTGTGTTAATTTTTGTACATACACGTTTTTTTTTCGTTTTTTCTTCTTAAATTTCGTACCCCACCTAAAATTTCGTCGCTTTAACGGACACCCCTTCCCCCTAATAGTCCGTTAAATCGAGGTTTAACTGTACTGTAGTTATTATCTGCCCATAACATGATCATAACTTACTTCTTGCTTGAAATGGATTAGCTGGTAATGTTGATTTTCAACTGACTGTACGAACTGAATATCCCATGAGAGTACTTGCTTTTCTTCCTAACTCTTGGTACCCAAGCAACCTATCTGCAGTACCTTTAATAAAAGACAAGAATAAATCTCTTTAAACCTTTATTTTGCAGATGTGTTGCAGATGATGGGTCGAGCCGGCCGGCCCCAGTACGATGATCATGGTGTTGCTGTCATTCTTGTTCATGACCAGAAAAAACATTTTTACAAAAAGTTCCTATATGAACCCTTTCCAGTGGAATCGAGGTGAGCCTGATGTAAAATCTGAAATGGTAAAATCCAAAACAAGTTTACAAAATGTACCATTGTGAACCCTTCTGAATCCCTCTGAGGGGAGTCAGGAGAAGAGTAACCTAAGTACGAAGCCATGGGATTAATTTGTTGACACATTATATACGCAGATACACTCATGACTTAATTAGACATATTCACAATTTCAAACTAAGCTGAGTAGTAGCTTCAATTTAGCAATACTGCAAGTCAAAATAAATGTGGTTGAATGACCTGGGATGAGGGAAGTCATGAGATTGAGTATGAGAGATTTGGGTAGAGGGTATAGGCAATTGGTGTTGAGTGTGGGATGGTTTATAGGTGGTGAAGTGTAATACATCGAGGTGATTTGGACACATGGAGAATTCACAAAGGTGTATGGGAATGAAACAGACCACCAGTCAGATGGGTGAACAAGGTGGAAGGGTATGTGAGTAGTAGGGGAAGGCTTGACAGCAATGAAGAAGTGTAGTAATGGGGAGAACATGATAGATTTCTGCCTTGATCATCCCCCCTGGGGACTGTTCTCAAGAGAAGTAACATGTCAAGAGCTGTATATTAGATAGATTGATAGATATAAGCCAGAAATAGTGAAGTTGATAGAGGTTCAAGGAAAAAGCAGGCCCACCCAGCAAGGTATTATTGCCCTGAAGTCAGGAAACTCTTGAAACTGTTTGGATTTCTGTCTCCCAGCCCTTGGAAGTAAGAGCTTTACCGCTACTTAAAATTAAACAGTACTAGACTTAACAACAGACTGCATAACACAACTCAAAGACCCTTTCTGAGGGTTGGTATATTGCCTCGCCACCAAGCCTATCAGTGAGGGAGGCATTACTGCATTTTCTTTTGCAGACAGTATATCTCTAAAAGTAGTGCCTGCGGTTTCAGATATTTTTCTATAGCAAGCACCAAATGATGGCTGATATCACAGGGAAGCTGTTTATGTTCCACATTTTTAAAGTACTGTACAATATTTCAGGTCTTTAACAATGGCTTATGTTTTATGTGATATATGTGGACCATTTCTTGATGAATAGTAAAAAAAACAAAAAACACACAAAGTAGAGATGGGTGAATTCTTATTATACATATAATTCTGGTGTTTGAAGCCTGCTGGAAGTACTACCAGACCACATGAATGCCGAGATAGTTGCTGGAACCATCGCCAGTAAACAGGAGGCTCTTGACTACCTCACGTGGACCTACTTCTTCAGGAGACTAGTGCAGGTATGGCATTATCTCATTATGGTACTTACATTATTTATTCCCTTGGAAACTAGGTTGTTGTTGTTGATGGCCTCCTGCCCCACAGACCCCTGGTACTTTCTGGTTGCAGTGAAAAACAAATTAAAATAAAGGAGGGGCTGGCCCTATATGCCTGGCCTACTGAAGTAAATCCCAGGAAGATGGGACCAGAGCTTACCCTGAGACCAAGGAGTCTGGCAGCCTCTGACCACCAGGGAGATTGGGAGGAAGGTCTTTGATCCCACAGCCAGTGCTGCAGGCCCAAATCCATGTAGCCACAAGAGCTACAAGTGGGGCTGCATCTTCCTTGAGACCAGTCCTGAAGGGACCATAAAGGAGGAGGGAGTTTAGACTACTATGTGCATGGGATAATGCACCCCCATGTGCTGGCAGTCCACTCAGCAGTGAAAAAAAAAAAAAAAAAACTCCAGTTGCAGTACACCTCATGTGGACATTTAATCCATATGGGCAGCTCCTGTCAAATTCACTAGAAAGTAATCATATCCTACAAGAATCTTATTCTAGCCCTGTGGGGGATGGCTAGTATTCACAGCGAATAAAGTCATCCCACCTGGGTGGGACCCACAAACCCACATCAGTGTATGCGAGTATAAATAAGGTGTCGACATCTAGTGGGGCAGAAGAGAAGCTACAGTACCAACATCACCTCGTGCGAAGCTCCACTGTCTCATCTGGTGCAACACCCAGTAATCTCGGGGCCTCGCAAGAGTCACGGGCTACTTAAAGCCTACAGCCCCGAGGTTGAGGCATAGAAAAAAAAAAAAAAAAAAAGTTGTTATTGTTGTTGAAGTTCCTCAAGCTGTCTGGCCGAGCAGCCCCGAGCTCCTGAGGAAGGCCATGGCCTGAACCGGACTTTCCCACAGTGCCCTCAGAGAGTGTATGTTGTGTTGATGGCAAGTGTGGTTGTGTGTATTGCAGTCTTCAATGATGTGTTTAATAGTATGGGGTGCTGTGTTGCATCCTGGACAGGCATCTGCAGTGGCTTCATCCAGCCTCTTCTGGTATGTCAGAAGGGCCGGGTGGTGGCCACATCGCAGCCTGGCCAGGTGGACTCTGTCCTCACGGGGAAGGGAGGATTCAGATGGATGGATGTCAGGAGGTCGTGCATGCAGCTGTGAGTTGTTTTTTAGTGTTTGGATGGACTGATGAGTGATTTGAGTATGGATGTGTTTTGGGAGGTTGGTTTGGGGTGGGCATGGTGTAAGAGATGATAGTATTTGTGTGTGGTATCGTGTGCTAGGTGTTGTTTTAATGTTCCTTGGCATGTGTGGGTATTGTGCCATGTAGTGTAGTGGATGTTGTGGGTTTGTGGAGGCTGCAGCAAGTGTTTGTGTGACTATCATGTCAAGATGATCCTTGATTTTGATGACTTTGGTTTCATGGTAGGTGTGGTAGCTGTGCAGCCTGTGATTGTCTTTAGGGCTCTGTTCTGTATGATCTGTAAGGTGTTGTGATGAGTCTCAGTACCACATCAGTTGTAACATACAATACTTTATTTAACCTGTCATGTCTCAAATCTACACTTTCCTTAATACTAACAGAATCCATCTTACTACGGGCTGGAACTTGAGGAGGACGAGAAGCCTGATACATCTATCAATGCCTTCCTTTCCTCCACCATAGATCGAGCTCTTTCCTGCCTTCAAAATGCATATTGTATTGAACTGGGTGAGGTGAGTGATCTCTGTTTAGCAGTTAAAGGTATATTGAAAAAGGCAAGGGCTTAGTTATTAACAGTGTTTGGGGCTTGATGAAGTTGTATGCCCCCAATGTGAAACACTATTATAGAGTTTATTGGAATGTATATTCAAAGGTAATCTTTCTCTCTTTCTATTGATTTATGATATGTATGACTCCTTGTTCTGGAACTAAAAACAAAGTAAACTTTGTTTCAGGACAATCGTAGTGTGGCAGCTACCCCGCTGGGCCGCATTGCCTCATTCTACTACCTCTCCCACCTCACCATCCAGTTGTTCCAGGACAAACTTTCACCCACACTCACACTTGAGGAACTCCTTGACCTCCTCACTCAGGTATTCTACACTCATCGTAATTTTTCAAGTACGGTACAGTAGAGCCTCGATTATCCGGCATCCACGGGGAATTTAAAAGTCCAGAATTTTTTATTTTTTTTCGGAAAGTTGAATAACACTCATTCTCTATTGTCATGCGCCATACATAAGGATAGAAATATGTAGCCAATGTAACGTGACTTGCACACAAGGTAATAATGCAACAAACATAATGATTAATGCAATATAGCACAATGTACAATAATTCACCATTGTAATGTGTATGCACCATTGACTCATCGATGCTTCAGTGTTCAGTCAGATGCAATAATCCACGTCCCAACACACCCGAACACACCCATAAAATTCTCAACATTTACTGTATAGCCTATTGTACTTTTATCATTCAGCAAATTATTTATTTTTATTTTGTCAAGTCCCTGACTGCCAGCCACAGTTTTACCACCTCAAAACTAGCTTGCTAGGGACCACACAAATTTAAAAACAATGCTGTTGAATGAATGCTATACCCGTTGTGCTCCAGATATGTTTCTAATGTCAAACTTTTACTACACTCGTGAATTAAGGGTTAAACCATTAAAACAGTCTCTCCTTCCTCACACCTAGGCTCAAGAGTACCATGAGCTGCCTGTACGTCACAATGAAGATAACCTCAATGGAGAGCTGGCAAAGAGCTGCCCTCTAGAGGTGAATATGTACACTCTGGATGACCCTCACACCAAGACATACCTCCTTCTCCAGGCCCACTTCTCACGCCTCCATCTCCCGTGCGTCGACTACCTCACCGACACAAAATCTGTCCTTGACCAAGCCATCAGGATACTTCAAGTTGGTTTAGTTATTTATATGATAACATGTAGAAATATTCTGATTATTCGTATTTTGGATTATCGTGGTCATGGCAAGATATTAAAAGATAGCTACATAGCATGTCTAATTATACAGTGTCACTGCCCACCTTCAAAAGTCCTCCATTCTCCCATCATTTTCCATTGTGTATTTGGGTGTCGTTGACAATAAAAAGTCCATGAAAATGTCAATTTCAGAGCCATTGTAACAGTATTCCAGATAAACTTTTTGTGTAGCTTGTTACAAATATCTGAATTCTTAAGGTATGTTTATGTTTACATGTGGCATTAAGGTTATTTATAATTTCTGAAGAATGCTTTTGTACCTTTGTTTGAAGGTGGTGTAGAATCATGCCACTCTTAGACACTAAAACTTTTGATTCCTTATGTATAATACAAACATTTTGAGTAGAGAACCATTTGCTCTTAGGTGTGTTTGTAATCTGCATCGTAGAATGGGAAAGAAGTCCATAAACATTAATTGGAAAATGTAGTTGATCAGTTCTAGGGAAAAACTTGACTCTATTCTCCAATACTGTACTATACCAGCACCTATTTCCCCCTCCAGGCTATGCTGGATGTGTGTGGTTGTGCTGGGTGGCTGGCAGGGGCACTGCAGGTGCAAGTACTGATGCAAATGGTAACACAAGCACGCTGGCACACGGACAATACTCTTCTCACCCTCCCATATATTACTCCAGACATTCTCAACTGCTTTACGTTAGTACAGTACTCCAGTATGTTTCACAGTAAAACAAACTATCTTTATGTAGAGTCTCTTTTATTTTATCACTTGCTGACCTTGTCAGATTATAAATTCTTTAATATGAAGTAAATTTGGATAAAATTAGTGGAATCTGGATGCAGTCTGGTGCTTTTAATACCGATATAATGCAACACAATTCTTGAAAGAAGCCATGTTAACTCTGAACAGTCATGACCCATATGATGGTATACTCAGTGACCCTCTTGTCAGGCAAATGAAAGATGTATTGTGTTTTAAGAAAGGTATTCACTCTACAGAACAGTTCTGTAGTTAAGCTTATGGTTTTACAGAAATGCACATTTAGCACAAAAGAAAACTAAATATATTCACAACAGTAAAAAGGACTTGCTTCAGAAATACTCAGTGTTTATGTTAGTCACTTGTACAGTGTTGCAAAAGAAAAAGAGACAAATAGCTCTTTTACTATATTTCAGATACACAGTATTTTCTTTCTCATATTGCAACCTTCCTTATTGAAAAGTATTATTTCATGATTCATAGTAAATAAATGCATTGTCACCATATTGAAATGGTTAACCTGACATAAGCATATTTCTGTGCAGGCATCAGGGTAAGTACATAGACTCCTTGCCTGAGCTGATGCACTTGGTGGGGGGAAAATATGAAACTCTAGCTTCAATGGTGCGAGACTCTCTGGATGAAAACCAGGTGGAAGCAGTGTACAAAGTGTTGAGCCACCTACCCCTCCTCAACATTAGTGTGACAGTACAGGGATGGTGGGCCAATGCTGAGAACCAGTCACAGGCACACATCAATATCAGGACCACAAGTAAGACCAGACAAAGATGTTTGTTTGTATGTCACTGTACATGCTAAAAATCTAATATTTTTACAATAAGTGTGAATCAAATCTCATGATGGAGTATATTTTTAGGAGAGAAAGGGATGCCAAGACTTGGGTTGGGTAAATGAACTCATTGTGTGAATCAGGCAGGTTTTTAATATATTTTCTGCCTTGCACTTGAATGTTTGTACTGTTGTATGTGAATCAGGCAAAGCTATGTTGCTGTTTTGTTATATATTAATCAGGCAGATATATTTGCTTCTCAACATTATATGATCCCTTACAGATGATAGAAGGTGTGATACTGACTGGGTACAGGTGCATGCAGATCAGGATTATTCTTTGGTTGTCTCACTACACCGTATCAACAAGGTAAGACAAAGACACAGAAGAATAGGAGGGGCGCAGGTCAGTGATATGTAAAGGGAGCTCAGGTTTTATCAGCAAATTGGAAGCTACCTGTTCCCTCAAACCACCTCGCAAAACAAACATCCCATACTGAGGTGGCTTCTTTTTTGGCATAGTTTGCAAACAAAAGCTTATAGCCTTATTTTCTTCCTTTAATCTCTACACTTTCGTAGAAATGAGAGTTCTGTGTACCTGCTATTTTGGGAGTGGTAACACTAAACTGTAATTGTAGGTGGATCATGCCATGTTTGCAAAACCATTGATCAGACATAGTGGGTTGAAAGCTATCCCCTGAAGTCTTACTACACCCCAAAATTAAGGGTTAACTCTAATGGCTATATTCTTTTTCATTTTAAGACACTCAAAAATACAACCATTGATTAGAATAATTGCTATCTGGTTTGTATATTCTTAATAATTTTTTATGACTTGGAATTTGATTTGCAGGACCAGAGTTTCATATTTACCAAACTTTTGGCTGTGTTGAAGTAACTGTATACACCTTGGATTTGACTAGTAGCACCACTCTAATGCTGATTGTACCACACAGAGCCGGGACCTCAGAGTACATGCCCCCAAGTTCCCCAAGGGTAAGGATGAAGGTTGGTTCCTTGTGTTGGGTGAGGCGGGTGAAGATAAGGCTGAAGGAGGAGAACTACTGGCACTGAAGAGAGTACCACCTGTCCGTAATCGCTCCACCAACACCCTTGCCTTCAGGACACCTTCTCTTCCAGGTGGGAAATGAGTGAACTAATGCTATAATAGTCTTTTTTCTTTAGCTAATAACTTGAGAAAATAGTATACTGTCTGCAAATGAGATTCATTCCATTGCTTCAGAAACCCAAGACAAGTATGAGCAGCACTGTTATTAATCACTGCACAATGTGTATTATCCGCATTTTAAGTACAGCTCCTGACAGATTAGACACCATAACTGTGTATCCTAATATATTCCATCTCTTTCATACCTCCTGACACTCTCGTCTCCCCTACCCCATCATTCATTTCTCCCTCCCCATCAGCCACACATGATTGCTACTTCTTCACCCTCCCACATTTCTCTTCTCCTCACCCACCCACATCCCTCCCTCCCTCCACCTGCAACTTTTACCAGATCCACTGAAGCCCAACCCAAGTTAGTGGTGGATGGGGTGTTGTTTGATCTGTCCGGATCTGTACATGTGAGTAGTTGTTATTGTGGTTCCCCAGACTGTCTAGCTGAGCAGTCCTGAATACATTAGGTTGCTTTGTTAAAAAAATATTTTCTTTTCCCTGATGCTGAAAATTTGATTGTGTGACAGGCAAGGCAGTGCTGACACTGTATGTGATGTCAGACAGCTACCTCGGCCTTGACCAACAATATGAAATTCCTCTCGAGATCATCGAGGCCAGTCTAGAAGCTCAGGTCAACACAGAAGTCATACTCAATGAAACAAATGAAGAGGTCATACAAAAATGGCTCCCTCCTCCTTCTGGTAAGTGTTGTACACTTGTTGATCAGATACTGTCATAGGCCTGACTCATATGTTACCCTGCTAAGGTTTGTTTTCATATACACTGACCCCAATGCTATTATTGTCTTGTGTTCTAAGTTAAAATTCATCAAGGTAAAATGTTCCTGATAAAATGGGGGTCACTGATTCCTCCAGATAGTGGAATAATACAAACCACCTAAACTGAGAATTCATGAGTCTTGGCATAGTTAGGGAGGAAACAGGTGTATCCAGTTCACCAAGAGAACTTTATTCCCCATTAAAAACTTAGGAGTCATCATAATACATATTGACACTTCCAGGCATCATTCCGGCCATGAAGCCTGATCCCAGTGGACCAAGATTTGAGACTCAAAGTAACGAGAGGGATTGCGGGAGTAGTCAACAAGAGGACTATCCAACTGAGGAAGGCAAAACTAACACTGACATTGGCAGCAACTACTGGGAGGGGAAACAACAGAGAATAAGAGGCAAAAATAGCAGAAGAAAAGATCAAAATGGTGGTGGTGGTGGGAAGGACAATTGGGGCAATAATGAGAAAAGTTCATGGTGAGAAAATAAGCATGCATGATGTTGGCAAATGGGTGGCTACTGATTCCTCTTAGTTGTGTTGAGACAGATTACTGTACTGTATTTCAGTATGCTTGTGGGCAGCACATTAAGCTGCACTGTTTGAAGGAATCATATATGAATTGGTACCCTCCAATTTGACAACATCTTGCCCAAAAAGTAAATCAGGAGGAAGTTAATGAATACTATACTGCATCTCCCATACTCAGGTACCAGTTATTACAATATTGTTGTTTTGTTACTTGATTGTAGCAGTAGTGATACAGTACCTAGTAGCATTGGTATTCTCACCAGGGGAAAGGTTACAGAATTGATTGTCTTTCTTAAATTTGGTATACAGTGTACTTTTGCAACATTCCCTAATCTTGTTTATGTATCTGAAAGTTTTTTGAGGTTGTGTTATATAATGTGTCACAGAATACCTTTGGTTATAATTTCAGTCATTTACTTAATGTAAATTCACACTTAGCCTTTAACAAGGACATTAATTTTATTTTCTTTAGTATTGTTATAAGTTTGATAAGGGTACAATCAGGCTCTAATGTTAATGTTTACTTCTAGATAGACAACTGGTTGAGAAAATTGGAGAGATAAATCAGTAACTGAGCTTGAGATGCACTCAGACTTAAGTCACAGACTGCAATTCTCTAATTTTGTGTTGGAGTGGTAACACAATAGTGCATAATGGTACTACAAGAGAACCAAATTATTATATAATGAGCTTAGCAGAAACTAATTTAGAGATGAATATTGTGTAGCTAAATGCAGTATTGTATTTAACTTACCATACTTCTATTTTTGTAATGCTCAAAGTATTTTAGTAGTAATTACGTGAATAGTTAGTTGGAGAGCTATGTCAGAGGTGTTGAGAGTATATGGTGTTGGGGGATCTCTGCTGAAAGGCATTGAGGCTTTTTATGCAGAAGCAAAAGCATGTGTGCGGGTTAAGGGTGATCTGAGTGAGAGTTTTAATATTAGTGTAGGGCTAAGACAGGGATGTGTTATGTCACCATGGTTGTTCAATATATATATGGATGGTTGTATGAGAGAGATGAAAGCCAAAGTGAATGGTCTGAGGGTGAAGTTGAGGCTGAATGAAGTGAATTGGTCCTTGGCTGCAAGTTTGTTTGTGGATGACACTGTGCTGATGGCTGAGAGTGATTAACTTTGTTACACCTTACAGAGTAGAAGTACCAACTGGGACAAAGTGTGAGATAACTCTGAGGGGTGAGAGGATGGAGGAAGTGAAGGAGTTTAAGTACCTGGGGACAGTTATGTGTAAACATGGATGAATGGAAGGAGAAATTAGGGAGAGAGCAATGAAGGGTAGACAGGTCATAGGATCACTGGGGAGGATAATGAAGGATAGAAGAGTGAGTATGGAAGTGAAAAGGGGACTACGAAATAGTATAATCCTGCCAACACTGACATATGCATCGGAGACATGGACATGGAGTAGGGCTCATCAGTCAAGAATAGGTGCTGTGGAAATGAGTTACTTGAGAGCAGCATGTGGACTGACCAGGTGGGATGGAGAAAGTATTGAGAATGTGTATGAGAGTGAGAGATGTGGTATGAGTGAGAAGGCAGTTGGTATTGAATGTGGGGTGGATGAGAGGGTGAAGGATAATACATTGAAGTGGTTTGGACATGTGGAGAAAATGCAAGGTTAGAAGTTTGTCAAGAGGGTATATGGAAGTGAAGTTGTGGGACCTGGTGTGGACATAACCTTCGGTTAGATGGCAGAACAGAGTGGAAGAATATGTGAAGGAGAGAAATGTGAGGGGCAGAGTAGGGTTTGACCAAGTATGGAAGAAGTGTTGGAACAGAGAAAGCTGGAGAAACTTATGCCGTGGCCACCCCCTTGCGGGGAGTTCAAGGAGGGAACGAAACGTCAGAGCTATAGATAAATAGATAGACAAGCACATCTCATAATTATATAGTGCAGTTGAGCAAGTAGAAAGTGTAAGAAAAAAAATGGCTGTATATGGCAACATCTTGCAGTTCTTTATAGTAAGCCCTTGCATCCTTATGAATGAATCACGGGGAACCCTGAACCAATGTAAGGTGGAACATGATTGGCTGAACTTTGAGTGATGGTTAAGATGTTGCCATATACAGCCATAATTTTCTTGCACTTTCTACTTGCTCAGCTGTACATGTAGCTATTTCCTTATTAATGCATTCAGGACAGCAAATACAAAAGAAATCATTATTATTTTGCATTGTATACTTCCTTGAATGGTCACTTTGGGTTATAGAATAAGGCATTGCTTTATGCAGTTAATTTCTGAAGATCATAGCATCTTAATAAATTAACTTATATTAACTTCCAGCAAAGCAGTGTTGTGGGATTTGCTAAGAATAGCTGTGTTAGCATAAAAGCATCCAACTTAGGATTCCAGGAATCTTTACCATTATAACTTATGTAAATCAGGGTACCCTAATATTTGGCCTTGTTAAAGTACAGAATAGGAAAAAATTATAACCATAAAGTGTAAAGACACTCATTTGTTGTTGAAACTCTTAATAAATGATAAAAGAAAGAAAGGTTTTATCTGGGTCATATCACCCAGGTGTCATTCAGGTACTTTATACCTATATTGTATTATAAATGTACCTTGAATTTAAGCTACAATAAGATATTGTAGATCATGTTCTAAATTTGAATTGCTAGTGTTACCTACTTCATTGAATAGTAACAGGTTAGACAAAATCCACAGAATCTATGATGGCATCAACTCAGATAAACCCCTAAATAGAACACTCCTTATCACAGTGGACATTAGCAAAAAATTTAACGCCATACCCCACCACAACTTCACGAACATACATAACAACAGAAAAAAATAGGTGGCTAATATCTTGGAAGGAAGAGTTACATTTGCTGTTCAGTCATCGAACATCAGAAATTTCCCCAACGGTGTCCCCCCAAGGATCTGTACTGTCATCCACTCTTTTCAATTTATACATGCATGACCTACCAACACCTCAGACACCACAAATATACTGTACGTAGTTTACTACGCAGACAACATAACACTCGCATGTACACCCAGAAATGCAGACACAGCCACTCGTATCCTTCAACCCATCTTCAACACACTGAATGACGGGTTCAACACAGACTTAATATAGCACCCACCAAGTCAACTGTCATAACATACAACACATATCACAAATATAAATAAACAAATGCACACAAAGACTTAATGCTCTCAGATTATTTGCCAGCATAATATATGAACATGACACAGAAACCACAATCATAGTGTACAAATAATATATCTGATCAGTGATGGATTATGCAAGCCGTACCTGGGCCTCATACCTCGCCAAGACACACCTCGACACCCTTCAGACCATACAAAATTTTAGATTCCTGAAGATAATCACAGGCTGCACAGCCACCACACCTACAGACCACCATCACCATGAAACCAAAGTTCTCAAAATCAAGTACCACCTTAACATGAGAGACACACAGAGTTGCTGCAGCCTCCACAAACCCACAACTCACACTACACTACATGGCAGAAGACCGACACATGCCAAGGATCATATATACAACACCCAATAGGCCTACACTTTATCATACACAAATATCTCTCACCCTGCCCATCCCTAACCAATCTCCAGAAACATGTCCATACTCAAATCACTCTCCAATCCATCCAAACACTCAAGAACAACACTCAGCTGCTTGCATGGCCTCTTGACATCCACCCATCTGAATCCTTCCTATCCTGTGAGGACAGATACACCTGGCCAGGCTGTGATGTGGCCACCACCCAGCCCTTCTGACATAAGAAGCTGGATGGAGCCATTGTAGATGTCTATCCAGGATGCAACATAGCACCCAACTCTATTAAACACATTATGGAAGACTGCAATTTACACAACATACACTCTGAGGGCATTGTGGGAAGGCCCAGTTCAGGCCATGGCCTTCCTCAGGGGCTAATACTAGGGTCACACATACCCGAACTCGAGTCCGAATGCATCCCGAAGTGTGTTCGGTTTGTATTCGGGATGCATTCGGGCAATGATTCGGGGTGTTCGGGAATAGTTCGGGAATGGTTCGGGGCCATTTGCAAAAGTTCGGGATTGAATCGGAAAGCTTCCCGAATGTTTGGTGTTGCATGAAACATTCGGAACCAATTCGGAATGGGCAAAAATTCGGGGAGAGATCGGGATATATTCGTAAACAATTCGGGAATACTTCGGAACATTCTGTATGGCATCTGTTTGCAGTCGGTTTGCAGTCGGTTTGTATTCGGTTTGAATTTTGGCCGTTGGAGAGAGGGGGAGTAGCATCATACACACACATATACACATACATATACATACATACATGCATACATACATACATACATACATACATACATACATACACACACACACACACACACACACACACACACACACACACACACACACACAGAATACATACATCATACATACACAAACACAGATAATAATACATACTTACACACACAGAGAGAATAATACATACATACACACACACAGAGAATAATACATACATACACACACACAGAGAATTATACATACATAACACACACAGAGAGAGAATAATACATACATACACACACACACACAGAGAATTATACATACATACACACACATAGAGAGACTTATACATACATACACACAGAGAGAGAGAGAATTATACATACATACACAGAGAGAGAGAGAATAATACATACATACACACACACACACAATTATACATACATACACACACAGAGAATAATACATACATACACACACACACAGAATAGTACATACACACACACACAGAGAATAATACATACATACACACACACACAGAGAATAATACATACATACACACACAGAAAGAGAGAATAATACATACATACACACACACACACAAAATTATACATA
This sequence comes from Petrolisthes manimaculis, assembly GCA_034508575.1. NCBI lineage: Eukaryota > Metazoa > Arthropoda > Malacostraca > Decapoda > Porcellanidae > Petrolisthes > Petrolisthes manimaculis. The sequence goes on from JAWZYT010000302.1 coordinate 148,657, forward strand.
CATACACACACACACAGAATAATACATACATACACACACACACACAGAATAATACATTCATACACACACACAGAATAAATAAATAAATAGAGTGACAGAGAGAGAGAGAGAGAGTAATATAATATAATATAATATAATATAATAGTAACAATATAGTGTACACCAACTATATATACAATCTGTCAGACTTCGGTTGGCAATCGGGTGGGGTTCGGTTTGCATTCGGTATGGCATCTGTTTGCATTCGGTTTGTATTCGGTTTGATTTCGGAACGAAAACAACACATTATATTTTGAATTTCAAACTTCGGTTTCGATTCGGAATGACTTCGGTATGTATTCGGTATGACTTCGGTATGTATTCGGTATGCATTCGAAAGTGCGTTTCGAATGCATACCGAATACATACCGATGAAAACTTGACCTTGAAAAAGTTCTCTGAACATGCCCGAATTCATCCCGAAGTCACTTCGGGATGAATTCGGACTCCAGTTCGGGAATGTGTGACCTAGGCTTAATAAGGCTGCTCGGGCAGACATCTCTAGGTACTATAACAAAAACTAAATCGCTATTTATCGATATTCTGTAGTAATTTTAACCCAGTTTCAGTTGTTTACAGTCAATTTCCCTTAAGCAGTTGCTTGCAGCTCTTCAATCATTTTCCTGTCTTTGTTCTTCAATCGCCTATAGGCTATAATTATAGCCTCCACAACACTCGGAACCTCGGACTAGCAGCTATAGCCTAGAAACATTATATGCTTATCATATGTTTCATTTGGTAACATATCGTAACGTGGGAACCTTTTGATTAATGTAAGTGTTATTTTGCAAACAACTTTCGTCAGGTTATTCATCCATATAAATACAGTATAACAGATTCCAAATCAAGGTAATTTTTTAGGCAATTATTATTCCAGCCTTACCTCCAATTCGGATGAACATCAGTTTTCAATTATGATACTGTATTTCCATTTCAAATGCCACTTTTCTGATATATGACCATTTATACAGTATATAATATTCCCCGAAGAGCAGTGGGGTTACTGGGGTATTCAAATTTCACACCGCTGCGTAAATTATTTAATTTAATATAACATCATGTTTTATGCTAAGACTCATTTCTTCTACGATAATTGCGTAAAAACATCGCGCTTCTGAGATATTCCGCCCCTTCTCAATACAGGTAACAGGAGGAATACAAACATTACCTTGCTTTCTACACAGGCTCGTACCCCACCGGCCACCACACTGAAAGTTTGAGAAATATGTTACATGCCTGACTCTGTCACTGTCAGTCACAGTTATTAGACGGTCGCTGTGATGTGATACCTGTCTTTTCCTTCATCAGTACTTGGTCACATCATGCCTTTTCATCAACACACACAAGAACAAGAACTCCCTCGCCACAAGTAAGGTACTTATGATTAAAAACATATAAATAAAAAAATAAAAATGTTTGGTTAGTTATGTGGAGCGGCCGGATTTTCCCATCAAGACATGCAATCATAGGACCATATTCAAGAACATCCGTGCCATTCCGTGGTGTATACGATGGTGTGGTACCGGTACGATGACTCAACAATTAATAGAACCATCGTACCAGTACCACACCATCGTCAACACTATGAATGTTGTTGTTTACGGTTCATTATAATAATTCACGAGTGAGTTTTTAAAGACCATTTGATCATGAATGAGAAATGGAATTTGGAGGCTTCTGATTCCTCCTGACTGCCACCGTGCCATGAAACAAGATCCATCCATATAGGTAGGTTTGTGTTTCTTGGCAATATTTGAAGGACTAGTTTACCTCCAATTTTCTGACTACACTGTACATCATAAATTATAGTCCCTTAATTATGGGTTGGATTGAGGAGTTAAAGTAATGCATTAAATAATTTAAACCATCATATGCTTGAGTGTATGTTATTCCCAGTACAGCAGTACTCTAGTCTGTCATAATTATTTCCCAGCAGCACAGTAATTTGCCCTGGTTAGGTCCCTCTAGTAAATATCCTGGCCATAGTTACTGTAACATTAGGAAAAGTTTAGTAAAACATTATTTCCTTTACATACAGTATATATTACATGTTACAGTTTTGGTATAGTAGTAGTATTTACCATATACAGTACAACTTTATAAATCAAGCCTATAAAAATTATATGGTTGACCTACTCATATGTCAGCAGACCTTTTAGAATTTAAGGTAGGCTACCGGTACCATTACTGGAAACTACTGTATATTCATAATCATCAGTAACAACCCTCACTGGTTTATTTAAATGTGTTCAATATAATACTTGTAAATCTTATGATATTCCCAACATACTGGTACCTACATTGATATATAATTGTGCATATCCATACTGGTATATAATTGTGCGATCCATATATATTTTTACTAACCTCTTAACTATGAACATACTAACAGATAGTGAAACCTTATCCCCAGGACACAACTTGTATATTGTATGATCACATGTAGTATATTGCCCAGGGGGGCTGACTTTATTCTCTCTGAATACTAGCCATTCCCCACAGGGCTAGAATAAAGATTGTTGTAGAATTTGCAGAGGTCACTTTCTAGTGGATTAGACGAGATCTGACCACATGGATTAAAAATCTACGTGAGTTGTACTGCAACCGGAGGCTAATTTTTTCCCCACTGCTGTGTGGAGTGTGGATCGCCAGCACACGGTGGTGCATTTTCCCTTTACATGCAGCAGTCTAACTCCCTCCCCAAAAGTCCCCAATTATTAATTATAAGGTTTACAAAAGAGGTTATAAACATGTAAAGAGCAACACTAAGCAAGGTACAGTAATTGTAATGCTCAAACTGTGATCAACTCAATTGATTAAATATTATATAATGTAAAACCCACGTTTGCATAACAAAAATACATTATTATAAGTTTTGAAAGTATTAAAAATGAAGAAGTTGTGTTAAAATCGTGAGGGGAAACAGAAAATCTTGTGTCAATGAGAAAGGTAGAAGGGAGGTGGCATGTGAACATGATGAACCAAGTGTGAATGGCTAGTAGTACGGGGATGTAGCTCAAGTGGTAGAGCGCTCGCTTAGCATGTGAGAGGTACGGGGATCGATACCCCGCATCTCCAGTGTACATCATTTTTTTTAACTTTATAATTTTATGTATGTAGTCGAAATTTATATTTTGTATTCCTACCCCAACGAAGTTATAAATTCGTCTGGACCATATTTATTATGACCATATTTCTCCATTCTTAATTAAGAAGAGGATCAGAATAATTAATTATGATCATATTGAGGGACTGACTACACTCATATTCACTCATTTAACCGCTAGGAATTCTTACTTTTATCCCTCTCAAATATCGGCTATACAGAAATTTAAAACATAAGAACATTGGTGGAATGAATTATCCAATGAATTGTCAACTTAAAGCAGTGTTCTCTACTTTAGCGTACACTTTGTTTTTCATCTCGTTTTTGTCTGAGGCGCAGTCTTATAATATAATTTATATGCTACATTATTTCCATTCATCTGTTTTTTATTCACTCGTACATTGTATCACATTTTCTTCTTCATCTCCATACCCTCTTATTCACGTATAACCTAAACAAAATTCTCGCCACACTTGTTTATCTATTTCCTCCATGAACCCATACACAGGACAGTTGTATCACCTTAATTAAAACACTTTCTTTCACTTGTCAAATTGAGTCTGATTTACTTATAGGCCTAGACACTCCAAGGTAAAATGCAATGACAATTATAGTTATATTTAATGTCCTTGAGTAAGACTATAAGCATGGCATGCATCAGGGACAGAGTCTTGGCATTGGTGAAGGCTGGGCTAATAATGATAATATTGGCTGTCCTTGATGAGTTTTAGGATATCACAACACGTACAGGTATAGAGGAAGGACGGCACAGTTATAAGTAGTGGTTATTCCAACACACAGCCACCCATGACCATCACAGTGATTGGGTTGGTGCCAGAATCGTTTTTATAGTTGGATCAAAAAGCCTCCTTGAAAGGAATGTAATTGAATCTAGTTAAATTCCTGGTATATTTGAAACCAATGAATACTCTGCATCTGTGATTGTATATAAACTCGATAGAATGATGGTGCAGACAACAATATTATGAGAAGGATGGCATTTGTACTGGAAGAAGAAAAATAAGCAAACATGTGGAGAAAGTAATGTCAGTTTTTATATGCCACCGAATTAACAATTCGTAATATTTCTCCATAAATAAAAAAAAAAATATTAATGTGCTCACCAGGGCTCGAACCTGGGACCTTCTGTGTGTTAGACAGATGTGATAACCACTACACCATGAGCACTTGTGAAGAAAGGAGGAAAAATATTGATAGATTTTTAGAAATTAAGGTGGAAAATATTGATAAATATTTATAAATTTGAAAGATAGATAGAGTCCGATTGTAAATTAAAGATGGTAATTTGTAGTATTGAGAAGCGAAAATGAGCAGAAGGAAAGAGGTAACGAAATAAGGAACCAATCAGGTGGCAGCAAATATGGTGAAGAATTTGGCAGAAGCACGTCTTTGTACACTGTGTTTAATGGAGGGCAGAAAAACAAAGTAGGGATAAATAGAGAACTATGTGATTCCCAGTTAAACATGTATCACGAAAAGGTAGTAAATCTGGCATGAATTTTCTGATATTTTCCCTTATATGTAAGCAAAGTAATCATAGTCTACGCGTCTCATAAAAATAAAATCCTAGTATAATTTTTTTTTTGGGGTGATGGAGGGAGGGATTGACAGGATCTTATACGAAGGAGAAAGAAAAAAATATGAGGGAGGGCAAGGAAGTAAGAGATGCAAGGGGGGTGGGGTGGGGTGGGGTGGAAAGTGACAGGAATTACAAACAGACCCCTCCCACCACCCACCCTGAGTAATTTAAGGGAATGGGCGCACCTTTGGACCCAATCAATTCTTTTCAGTTCTTCAACTATCCCTCCGTTCCTTCTCTTTCCTTCGTACTTGCTGTCCCATCTCTCTTACCACCTTTTCCCATTGGTGAGGGCTGGTTCTATCCAGAAATGAGGAATTTGTCATCCTCTACCGCACCCTGGCTTGTTCTGTTTGTCTGATTATTATTCTCATTCCTTCTGGGTAGCTGGCGTGATCGCATTATTGGGTGGCACAACAAGCAGGATTAATTAAATATATTCTAGCTATTAACCCTGACAACAAGGAAGTCAACTATTGATGGATTCGTTGTCTCGGGGATACATACCCGTGAGCCAGTGTAGTCCCATACAAGATCCAGATACACCTGGTGTATATGGATCTTGGTCCCATATTATGTTGCCTTCGAAGAAACAGATCTCACTATCCCCGGTTTGGGAGCCCGAGTATCTGTTCGGCTTCGTTCAACCGGACTCGGGACTGCTCAGCCAGACAGTGAGACAGTTGGGGTACTACAATAACAACAGACAGACCCAACAGAGGGGAGAGGAGGGAGGGGATATATTATGTATCGTAAAGAGGGAGGGGAAGGGAAAACAGACACAGAAGTTAAACAGAGTAATAAAGACCAGATAGAGATAGGAAAGTGCATGAGCAACGAGAGGAGAGGAAGAAGACATGTCACAAGAAAGGATAGGAATATCTAAGATGATCACTGAATAATATGAAAGACGCTGTACACAAAAGTCAATTATTCTACACTATAAACTGAAAAGGCAGTGTAACTTAGTAAAGACAAAAACGAAATAAAAAATAAGCATATATTTGAAGAAATGTGTGATGTTGTAATATAAACAAGCACATGCAGTTACACAATCGCACACCTGATCAAAGTTTATGTAACTCCAGGTCAATCGTCGAGGATCACGTTGCGTTCCACGTGTGTGTGTGTGTGTGTGTGTGTCGTAAAAAGTATTTGGCCTTAGGTGGAACTGGTCGCTCTAATGATGGACAGGTGGAGAGAGGTGCATGTATGTATGTGATCATATAGGAGGAAACAGTAACGTTTATAGCCTTAGACTAATGTGAAAGGTCTGAGGTATACTGTTACAATGAGGTAAAGTTTGAGCTGCATTAGGGGTGTTTGGTGAGGCATGAATAGTGTGAGTGTTTACAATAAGTTAAGTTAAGTTTGTTGTGATAGCGTCCAAGTAAGTATCTTTGTCGGACAGGGACGGGGAAAGTAGTGTTGCACAGAGGAAAATATAAGTACCAGTAGTTAGGTTACGTTAGACTGAAGGCGAGGAGGAGGAGGAGGGTTGTGGTCCTCGAGGGCAGGATTCAGAGAGCACCATGCAGGGCCAGAGTGTAAATAGTGCCCCGTGGGTCACTGTTGTTAACCCTCAATTACCTCACCACTTGTCTTGCCGACCCCTGGGGCTTCTTTTACTGCGTCGTTAAGGTGTGGACGTATATATGCACCTTTATGATAATCTTGTACCCGAAATGCTATACATGTATACTGTACAGTCTCCTACACTGCCTCACACATTTTGGAGCTACAATACTATTATACAAACACTGTCACCGATAAGGCTATGTATACCACTGGACAGGTTGGGATGGGTGGACAAGGTCGGTATGGAGTGTCGGGAAGCGAGGAGTGTCGGCGTGTGTGTGGTGGTGTCAGTGGCTATCATGAGCTGTATCCCGTGGTAATGATTGCACACCCTCCACTCTATACCACTTCCTTTGCCTTTTATCGTACGCATGCCCACCCACCACACGTGTTGAGGGCAGATAACTGACACTACCCTCCTCTTCGTGTGTTATATCCGATCGTAGCTTTGATTAATTAAGGGGGCAGTAGCGTGTTCGTATATTTGAACTAATTGATTCCTCCAAACAATTCCAAGCAACAGGAGACCATTATTTTTTATCAATCTCTTCCTGTTTCCTGGCATATTTTGAAGGAAATAAGGCGCTCCAATGTACCAAATGTGTACTATCCCCATAGCATAGAGGAAAAAACTATTATTGGTAGCCTAAATTGAAGGACTAATAAATCCTCCAAACTATCCAAGAACACAAATCACCCCAATGTTACTATTAGGAGAAGTGTCTTGTGATATAGTTTGGGGAAATCAGTTGTCATTCACTTTACCAAAAAGATGTTCTCCCCTTAATTAATATAATCGTGTTGTGGCTGTCATTAATATGGAGGTCCGAGTATCATTGTCTACTTGTGTACTGAAAATATTGCCACTATTACTTCGACTAAAAAAAAGACTACTTGAAAATGCATAAGAATGTTTGGTATGTGGTAAAGGGACACGGATTCAGTCCATACATTGATACATTGTATTTATGTCCTGTAAATGTGTGTGTGTGTGTGTGTGTGTGTGTGTGTGTGTGTTAACAGTTATAGTTACCGACCCCTTCCTCTGTTGATCTGCTCTGCGAAACTGAAGGAGAATGACATACACAGCTGATTAACACAAAAATACTTACCTATATGTATGCTCTTCTAAGTGCATGATATGAACTTGGGAACGTGTTTCGCGTACTTTCCAGTGTTAAATAAGTTTCAGAGAAGTAAATTTAACGTAATTCAAATTTAACTTTAATTATTCACGTATAAAAATTTAATTATAGGTCAAGTTTACCCAAGTTCAATTTTTTCTGATTCCTTGATAGTGTGCCAAGAAACGAACCATCTTGGCTGCGTATATTGGGGTAAAATATTTCATGGTTGAATTTGAAGGATTGAGTAACCTGTGAATCTCAGAGAGCAACCCAGACTCCTTAAGGGATGATGTAGTCAGAAAATTGAAAGTATACGAGTCCTTCAAATATTGCCACGAAACAACACCTATATGGAAGGAGCTTGTTTCGTAGTGTTACCAGGAGGAATCAGAAGTCTCCAATTATCATACACGATATCACAGAGTCCTGAAGTCGTATTAGAGAATGGTTCTGCGTATGAATGGCCCAGTCTGATGTAGTTGTGACGCAGACAAGTAGAGCCAACCAGTTGAACCAGACCAGACCAGTTTGAGTTGAGGGTCGGAAGGTGCGATGACCTGTGTTCTCTCTCTCTCTCTCTCTCTCTCTCTCTCTCTCTCTCTCTCTCTGTCTGGGGGCCAAGGTTAACTTCTCTCTGTGTTTATCTTGTATTAACGTTGTACCATTCATTTCGTTTCTTTTCAATCACTGATGTTCACCTCTTTTGTCGCAGCAGGTATTCTATTGATATGTATGTCCCTTCTTGAGATTGCATCCTTTAGTTTCAGACTGAACGTGTGGACAAGGTTATTTAATTAAACACCAATAAATTCCCAGGTCCTGACAAGTTCCTTCCAAGGGTGTTGCGAGGAGTTGTCTACAGTCGCGTTTTACATGTTGTCTCACCTCTCTTACTCTTAGTTATTAACACATTCACACATGGATCGTTATGCTGTGACTATTTATATGAATATACAACTTCAGGGTATATTTATTCGTATTATTGAAATTAAGGACGTGAGGGTGTAACGTATCTCTTGTCAAATCGTAATGTATGTTCAAGTTTTATTAATTATGTAGATGACCATTTTATGTTGGGCGGTATGTGACCCTATAGCTGTTGCGCCGCCAGATCAATCAATTAATCTTGTCAACGCTAATGTGCATTGTATACATCCCATGGAGGTAGTATACTAACTCCATGTTGTACAGTAGGCGGCAAAAGTAGTGTCGCCTCACTCAGTACTTCATAAACGATAACATTTAACATAAAGGTTAATCATCGAAATAAATAGTCTCCAAACAGAAATATGATATCCAGGGGTTAAATTAATGTAATTTTCTATTTTTTACGTTAATGAGTCCGTAAAGCTTATATTTCCATACTTACTTCACGACTTGGCAGATGTGGCGACAGGACATTTGCGGCCGACTGTACATCCAACCCACTGCACTTCAGCACTCCTCAGAGTACTACAGAGGGTTCGAATCCTGACAGGGTTACCAAAATACCATAATGTCCTGCCTTTGTAACATAGCAAAATGTTAGATATGTTTATAAAAGTCTGAATGGTTATACTCAACCCAAGTCAATATCAAATACACAAGAGAGAGAGAGAGAGAGAGAGAGAGAGAGAGAGAGAGAGAGAGAGAGAGAGAGAGAGCACGTGCACGGTCTCAGTTTTGGCCACTCGTGTGTTTGTTGGTCAGGGATGCTCTCTATGTGTTTCCTCTCCTGCACTTTCACTTCATTTCCAAATAGATGTTTTCCTTGTTTATGACGAGTGAAGAGTTGTGCACCAATAGAATGGTCGGGCAAATAGTATTGAGTGCTAAAAAATAAAGCTTTACCATACCTCCAGATAATAAGTACAGTATGTGGACACGAAAGATTGAAGTCCAAATTCAAGACAATCCGATAACTTGCCACTCGTCACTCAAGTTACTTTCATTTCCTCAGTTATTAATGTTTTTGTCGGCGCCGTCGCTTATCTGACACATGCTAATAATAATAAAAAAAAAAACCTACTGATCTCTCCGTCGTTAATGGTGCACTTAACATTTTACTTAATAATCCTTGCAGCAATCTTAATCACTTTTTTATCTACAGCTCTTATACATTTAATTAAAGGGCATTAATAGATCTATCCCTGCCTTAGGTCGACAATCCTACTCATCTCCACCCAATCCTCACAAAGCCTTATAACATATTTCTTTGTCTGCTTTACTTACAGTGTCATTCTTGTAGTCAAATTTGGTTATGCTTCCATTGTACTATATAGTATTTCGCTCTTCCCTATGGCTGTTTCCCTTCCCCTCATGTTAATATTATTCTGAGTGGAATGAACTCAATCTTAGCAATACTCAATCCACTTTTAATTACACCTACTCATTGTTACTGAGTATATACACTAGCTTGGCCATAACGACTCCACTCTTCATTGTGATCATTCCTCTGTCCTAATCCACAGTAAGTATTGCACCTGCCAGGCTTATACTCTTTTACTTTACCCCAAATATTATAATTGCTTGGAAAATGACATACATATATATATGAGAATTTCTGTTGCACGTGAAGGCCAGGACACCCATTTCTCTGTGTTCCATGCCCATTTCCTGTGTTGCATACCCATTTCCTGTTGACTTTCCATACCCATTTCCTGTTGGAGAAAACCTTGAGTATCCTGAAGGTCCCTTATACACAGACGATTTCCCTTGATACAATTATATAGGAAGGTCCCCAACACTGATCAGGACCCGGACACTATAACACAGAGGAGATAAATAGCGCCCTATATATATACACACACATCCTGGACCCAAACACAAATGCCATATAGGCTATGCAACATTTTCCTCTATACGCCATAAACCCCCCAAAAGAAATTCTAAACAGATGATATATTTTTTTCTTGTTTATAGTACGCAGTGTGGAAATGTGTTGTGTATTGTGAGGATAATTATGTGGATGACGTGCATGTAGCCTAACAAGTTTTGTATCCGACACTCTTTAGAAGATTGTATGTAGGTTACCCACATATACAGGACCTACTCTGTTCTATACCCATGTAACTCTGTTTTGCTGTTATTCCTTGTTCTGCCTTAATAATTGTTATACTCTGCTTTGACCTGCCTTATAAGTCTTGTTCTTCTCTACCTTCCTCCCTCCTCCTCCTCCTCCTCCTCCTCCTCCTCCTCCTCCTCCTCCTCCTCCTCTTGACCCCCTGTTTTACCACCCCTACCCGTGCACCCCCTCCCCGTTCAACTCGTTTTGTTTTTTTGTATAATTATATACTGTATATTCTTTGGTACATGTGCAACCGTGGGGGTATCCGTTCATCTTCCTGACTCCTTCCTGCTTCCTACTTCCTACTTCCTCTCTCTCTCTCCCTCTCTCTCACACACACACACACACACACACACACACATACACACAAATAGGAAATAAGTGACTAGGTATGATATTTTACATTTACAGGCGTGCGTACGGTGGTTGTATATATATTTTTTTCCCCCGTGTTGGCATCAGGCTTCATTAGCAATTATTACCTGCCAAGGGGTGTATGTTCCACTTGTCCCACTTCCTCTTCCTCCTTTGTAGATTCGTCCTCGTTTTCTCGTAACCGAAGAAATTGGCTTAACTTGCATAAATGAGAGTGTGTTGTTGTGGTTAATGGTATAGAAACTGCGTCCCCACAAACAAACATTACGAGGAAACAAACAAGCCCCCACTCCATTATTCCCGCCATAATGGGAGTGGGAAAACTAAGGAAGGAAGGAAGTACGGTTGTCAAATTCTCGTTTCATTTTATTTGATCGTATTTTTGTTACTATATATGTATGTATGTATGTATGTATGTACAGTCACGAGCCATAATAATGAGTATCCAGGTGTGTTTCGAAGAGCCTGGGGGATATTATTCTTATGTTGGTAAATTGGAAGGTTTCTGCTGCTGATTCCTCCAAACTATACTATGCCATGAAAACAGCAGATGCCCTCAATGGTACTAACTAACTAATAGGAGATCTTTTGTTTTGTGTCTTAGTCTTAGAGGAATAATTATTATCACAGATCTTACCTTCATTTGTGCTTGTTCACCAACACGAGACTCTTCTATCCTTAAAAGCAGTGTTGGTATATCTGGAGCAAATGATTCCTCCAAACTATTCCAAGCAACAACAGACCACCATTATTTTCGTTCATCTTCATGGTCCTGTTTCCTAGCATACTATGGAGGAATCAAGGCGCTCCAGTATCAGCGGAATGGAGTGTGCATGGATGTATGTATGTATTTAGGATTGTGAGAGTCGTGGTATACACAACATACAACCTTGACTATAACCATCATTGAAAGGTCTACTAAGTATACATAGTTCTATTGTATAGGTTTGTTTATCTATGACCCTTTTTTTCGTTACTGTATATAATTTTACCTTTAAGGGGGTATATACAGCAGTACAGGTAATTCACTTTATGTTACATTGGAGTGCCTTGATTCCTCCAAAGTATGCCAGGGAACAAGACCAGATGAACAAAAATATTGGTGTTCTGTTGCTTGGAATAGTTTGGAGGATTCAGTTACACCAGATTTACCAACACAAAATTTCACTCTTAACCTTGTCCATCTATTTGTTGACGATGCCATAATATTTATTTACCCTTCGTCGTTGTGCCGCTATAGCTGGCAGGCGGCGCTAATAACAATCAATATGTGATAATAATAATTCTCTCCCCCCCCCCACCCATTCCTTTTCGTCATACAGCAGTTCACTCAGATTACCTTCTTGTTTGGACATACTCGCTGAATATGAAAAGTCTGGTGGACCTCTCTCTCTCTCTCTCTCTCTCTCTCTCTCTCTCTCTCTCTCTCTCTCTCTCTCTCTCTCTCTCTCTCTCTCTCTCCAAAGTATGTCAATTATTTCTTTGTTGCAATGTTGCTCTCCGCCCTCTCCACTCACATTGTTTTTTTTTGTTTTGTTTTTTTGTTTTTTCGCTGCTACCTCCATGACTTTTTTCCCATTGAACTCTCAAGTTGGATCTCACCTTTCACCCTCGGGCCCACAATACCTGAGATTTACCTCTTCTCAGTACTTTGTCTGTCAGTCTCAGTCCAACCCCAGTCTTAATACACGTCATGACAATTCCTTCTCTACAGGTATTTGAACTTAATTTACAACAGCCAATCAGCGGCTGCCCATAGTTCTCTACCCGCCAATCAGAGAGCTGGATTGCTAGTTGAGGCACTTCATCTAATCAGAGAGCGGGCCGGGTTGCTTCACTTTAGGTGGTAATTCTTTTTTGGTACATTGGAGTGCCTTGATTCCTCCAAAGTAGGATACAAAACAGCACCAGAAGAGCAAAAATAATGGCGTTCTGTTGTTTGGAATAGTTTGGAGGATTCAGTTGCTTCAGATTTATCAACACAAAACTTCCCCCTTAATGGATTCTGACCATCCTGCTGAAGAGGAAAAGGAAAGGAAATACAATAATAATAGAGCCACCGGCAGTTCGCGTGAGTGAACCTCTACGACTGTCTTGATTTTTGTTCCTTTACTTGGACAGACTCAAGGTTTACCTCCACGCTCTTGGCACTCAGGTGTTTACATTTTTGAGCCTGAAATTTGGTTTGAGTATTTATTCAAACCTTGTCACTAATATCAGACCATCTTCACCACAATATATAAAAATCTGTAGGAACGATAGCTACATGTACTGATGAACAGACACCAGACACATATAAGTTATAAATCATATACACCTGTACGGGATTAGTATCTTGTCGAATGTGTGCAAGTCCTTCATGAGTGAATACAAATATAACCCTTATTGTCCCTCAGGTCTCGGAGGCTGTCATACATGCAGAATGGCAGAGGATTGCACAACAACCTGAATAAGAGGCCCGGATGTCTCGGCTTTTTATGGGGAATAATGATGATGGTGGTGATGGCACGACACGAACCATCTGGATGTCCCCACAAGGTTAGAGACTTTTTGTAATTACGGTGGAGTCAATAGATTCAATACACGTGGAGGTGACTTAGATAAACACGTGATGGTTTCTCTCTAGTTTATAGAATAGTGAGTGTGTTTAGATTAGTTTAACTAAATTTGGCAGTTGTTTCTAATGAGATGCAAGCAGATTTTCTTTTACCTAAACAAAGGTGTCCTAATATCACCTATAGAAACCAAGATGTTAAGATAAAGTTAAGGTGTGTACAGAATTGCATGCCAAGATTGTTGTTCTCAGCGCCCAGGCATATGTTGTATATTTATATAAAGTGAGATGTCGCTTCAGTAAATACACTTGTAAGACGGGCAGTATAACCCAAGCAGAACTTTTTCGTTCTTTATAAAATTTCATGAAGGTTGATTGAAAGTTTTTCTATGTGTTGTTTGAATGTGTCAGTTTTGAGAAGTGTGCATGGGTTAGTTAATTAAGTCAGTTTATAATTCTAGGTGTAATAGGTTTAACCTCTTAACAATGCAGTATACTGTAGTTATATCTAGTTATAGGTATACGAGTAAGTCAGTCAGTTAGATAAATAGGTCACCCACTCAGGTATATACTTATGGCTATTAATTAACTGTGAAATGATGTGCCTTGCAACGAGGAAGATGATGATGTAACAATTATTAAAAGGGAAGGTGGTACAGATATACCACCTAAGGTCACCAGCAGTGCACATCACAACAATGTTTGTTTACGTTCAGACATCGCTCTTCTTCCTCCATTTTATTGATACGAAAATTCTGAGAACTGTTTATTTGTTACTTGGCGGTTTAGTGGATTAAATTTATTTATTTAGTTTGTTGTTGCTTTGTTGAGTTATAATTTGATAGTAGTTAGAAATTTGTCAGATGCAGAACTAGTCGGTTAGTTAGTTGGTTGTTTTATTGAGAAGGTAGATAGTTGCTTTGATAGCACAGTGTCACAAAACCAAACGTTCTTATGACTTTAATTAATTCATCCCTTTGTGGTTGTTTATCTGAATGATTCACATGAAATGTATGATCTGTTTACATCACTATCTATCTATCTATCTATCTATATCTATATTTATATATTAAATACATTTATGTGAGTGGGAGTATATGCATCTATCTATTTGTCTGTCTCAAGGGCTTTAATAAATATTTTCCACAACCCCAAGCACTAATCCACACCAGGGGTGGTACTTATAAAGCACTAAGTCTTCGTCATAGCGCTATGACGAAGACCTAAGCCTCAAAATGGCGGATATTTGTCATAAATCCCTACGAATTAGACATAAGTCCTTATGTCTCGTCACAAATCTCGTAATAGCTAGGATTGGGTCTGGGTATATCCTACGGGCTTAAGATTTTGACATAAGCAACCGATAGTGTGTGGATTCCATATAAATCATGAAATTAGTCTCTGCCACTCCCCACCAAGGCATAAACAAAGTAGTACATCGAGTGACCGAGTACAGAGGTAATCAAATTATATATAGAAATAGGCCAAGAATATTAGAGGGATAATACCAGGCCGTGAAATGTAGGGAAAGGGACTGATGAGCCTAGTATTGTTTTCTGACCAAAGAGACCTTATTTATTTCATCTTAATGAATTTTGTCATGATTGCAATATTTATGTGATGTTCTATAACATACATTGAATCATATTTTCAATGCAGAATGATAATACCAGGCCCCAATAAGTAATATTCGACGAAATAGGATTAATATCGTTGGAGGTTTGGTAAACTCCCGACATGTTACCTGCAAGTCTTATTAGCATTTTCCTACATTTCACGGATTTTCTTCTGATACAGGCCTGGTATTATCCTTCTGCATTTGAAAATATGATTCAATGTACGTTATAGAACATCACATAAATATTGCTATAATAATAAAGCTTATTAAGATGAAATAAATAAGGCATCTTTGGTCCGAAAACGATTAGGCCTCGGGCGGTAGAATGTAGAAGTCTGTATGTCTTGTCCATTCTATGCATTGCATATAAAAAAAAATATTTTAATATGCGCTTCATTATTTTAAAATTTATTTTCACTATTTTTCTTTCTTTATTTCCTTAAATTATAAAAATATTACAAAAAAAAATCTTACTACATTCAGCAGATAACTGTTTCAATCGTCTATGAATTTAGCAGATAACTGTTTCAATCGTCTATGATTCTCATCCAGCTAAGTCTCGCATTAGGACGAAGACTTAGTGCTTAGGACATAAAAGTTATGTCTTCATCTTAGTTAACTATGACGAAGTTTATGATAAAATCTTAAATTCTTTATATGTACCACCCCTGCCCCTTCCCCCATGAATTAAAAATAAACTTTGTCATGTATATGTACAGTATGTTGATTTTGTATACAGTGGTAGTAGTGTTCAGAGGCTAGCGGTGGCGACAGTGGTAGTGCCTGTGGTGGTAACGGTAGCTATTTTTATGATGATAGTGGTAGTGATAAACAGTGATGCTAAATTCTCTCTCACCAATGCATCATACAGCTGCCCATTCAAGGCCGAGACGCACAGAACCTTGACGCGTTCCAACAAGTGTCCTATTTAGCTTCAAGGTCCCTCGGTGTTTACGTTATGAAGCCATGATGTTCAAGGGTGAAACTTGCCAACACTTCTATGGCCCCCACACTTGTGATGCTAATAATTATGATACCTTTCTCTCACTCTCTCTCTCTCTCTATATATATATATATATATATGAGGTCAGGTGATTAGGTTTCCACAATCTTTCATAAACTTGAGTGTATCAATAACAGGAGGAGAGAAACTTGACTTGAAGTGTTTACATTTTAACACATCAGGGAAGTTCTTCATAAATAATGTATGTCCACAATACCTGGAGTGAGTTAAAAGTATAGGTAATAGACACTTTATCTATAGAACAGTTATGTCCAGGCTAAACAAAGTTATGTTAAACTTAATTAAGCAATATATGTGTGTGTGTGTGTGTGTGTTTTCTACATATTGATCTCGAGGGTTCAGGAAGGCTGAGTTTTAAGTTGACCTAAATTCTGTGCCATGTCTGACCTCGCAGTGTTTACAAACAACGGTGACGTCACTGGTGATGGGTTAATGGAGACACACACGGGAAGAAGGAATGGCTACAGTTATTTTTCTTATTGACACACACACATACACATCGGTCTTAAGGTGGTCATTCTTTTTTGTTACATTGGAGTGCCTTGATTCCTCAAAAGTATGCCAGGAAACATGACCAGAAGATCAATAACAATGGTGTTCTGTTGCTTGGAATAGCTTGGAGGATTCAGTTGCTCCAAAATCTCCCCCTTAAGGTGTGACATAATTATATTAGGTCATTGGTTAACCTCGCCGTTGTTTATGTTTCATTCAAGACTACTGTTACTGTTACTGTTAATTCACTTACATTATTAAGGGTTCTATCAGATCAGTCGCTATAAGAACTCTTTAATAAAACTGCTTTTAGTACGGTATTAAGTATGGCCAAGAGATATACCAGATCAGGACACTACAGGTGTCAAGTTCAGGGGGCAATTCATACACACACACTATATATAACAATATAAGTCATATGCGTATTAATTAATGTTTGTTAGTAATAAAAGTAAGAATAGTAATAGTAATAGAAGGGAATCAAACAGGCAGAATTACGAGAGAGAGAGAGAGAGAGAGAGAGAGAGAGAGAGAGAGAGAGAGAGAGAGACTGACTGTGTATGTGTGGATGTGCAGAGAGAGTGTGTGTATATATATATATATAGGTAGGAGGGAGAGAGAGACTATGTGTGTGTGGGTGTGCAGAGAGAGAGAGTGAATGTGTATGTGGGTGTGTGTAGAGAGAAGAGAGTAAAGGAAAATCTGATAATCATCCCATGGGAACAGAGTCACATGGCATTAATTCCTATTAATGATTTTGAAATACCGACCTACATCCATTTGAAAACAGAGCGGGAAACCATAACTGATGGACAGCCAATAATTAACTGACAGCATAGGCTGCATACAGTGCATACACAGGGGCTATCATAGGCCCGTAGTTTTAAAAAAATTGAGGGCCCTTACTGGAGCTCTATGAACCTTCCAAATAATCCAGGCCACAAAACGCTTCAGTGTTTCTAATAGGGAATCTGTTGCCCGGAGTAGTTTGGAGGGTTCATAGAGCTCCTGTAAGGGTCCTCAATTTTTTTTAAACTACGGGCCTATGATGACCGTGAGTCTGCCTTTTTGCCTATTCACTCACCCCCGAGGTGGGAGATGAGGAGCGCAAGTGTCCCGACCTGGTATATCTCTTGGCCTTGGTATTAATAAGTTGGTGATCATGAGTCCAGCATGTGATCAGGCCGTGGGTGGGTGAACACACACACACACACACACAAAACGTCCCACCACGGCTATGTTTCACCTTGTCCTCTCCCAACCCCTCACACACTACTCCCCCCCCCACCAACTAGCCCCCCTTCCCTTACTTACCCCTGGCCCCTCCCTTAGACCCCCTTTACTTGGCCTACTTCAATATCCCTTTATCGTGAGTTTATTTACAGTCTGGCCAGAGAGGGTCTACTATTTCCTTCAAACAATGCCAGTATTAGATAACCTCAGTGTTGGTTATTGGGAATCTAATTCGTGGTATAGATTGGATGAGTCAGCAGCCAAACAGTTTGATCACAATTAAGACAGTAATAATTAACATACTTTTCTCGTGCGTCTTTGTTTTTGTTAACGTTATTAAATCTCTGTAACCCTTATAATTAAACAACGGGAATGTTTTTGTGACGTCTTAAATCGTCTGGCAATAGTCCAATAAGTCCACGTTTCACCAAACACGCGATCAGTTATTTATAGTTTAGGTGAAATACCATTTACCTTGTGAATGGCTTCCTGGATCCAAGAAAAACGTCGCCGGACAATAACTACAAAAAAAACATTACAAGTGCCTTTACAAACATATACTAGTACAAATAACATATATAAAAGGACTAATACATATTACTGTTTACCATCATTACAGGTTACAAAACAATAGCCCCGTTACAAATATGATAAGAAACCCTATTATAGGTCACAATACAAGTGTTATTACGGGTCAATTAAATACCCTCTGACAAGTATACCTCATGACCTGTTTTTCAGACCCCTAGTAACAGCGTTATCATGCGTGATTAACAAGGGAAGTGGAGATAACAGTTACGAGTGCTTCCTTTATCAGTGCTTGAGATAAGATGGGGGTGAAGAAGTTATTAAGAGATAGACTATTTATGAGAGGTTTGGAGAGATCGATACCAAATGGGTGAGAGAGATAGAGATAAGAGGTGAGAAATAGAGTGTGGTGAGGTGAGATGAGGTGGAGTCGAGGTAAAATTATAATAATAGTGATTAAAGTGATGGTTAAAATTATTATGATGATGAAGTCATATGTTGATGGTGGGTAATTACGCACTGGAAGAGCGAGCCCATTGATAGTATAAACTAATAATGAACACTGAGATTAGTATAATACACGTGAACCCAGTATGAGTACAGTAATACACATGCAGTTGGACACCCAAGAACCATTCACCAATAATAGTGACCAGTAGTAGTAGTAGTAGTAGTAGTAGTAGTAGCCACAACACAATAACAACCACAAGAAGATGCGTGTGTCAGGTATACGTGCGTGCGGTGCGACAAGTAACGGTAATAATATAATACATTTTTCTGACGGTCCAAAAATTACTAAGAGTACAATATAGATTATGAGCAATTTTAGATAATACTGATTAATGCGTTGATATATTATAATAAATTAGGAATGGTTTACACTTGCTTTCTCATTAATATAAACATACCCCCCCAACATGTTACTTGGGTGTCCTGTGGCGCAGTGGTTAGCGTGCTCGGTTTACGGCCGAGAGATCCTGGGTTCGATTCCCGGGCAGGACGAGGACAGATGGGCGGTCCTCTTTCACCCGTTGCCCCTGTTCACCTAGCAGAAAGTAGGAACCTGGCGTTAGTGGACCTGGTGGGGTTCCTGCTGGGGGAGGTTGAGTTGGAATAGTTGCAACCTAGTCGCTGGGTGGCCTTGTGTCGTTGTGCGAATTAAGTCGCCTAGAAATGAAGTTAGAATGAAATGAAGTTAGAAATGAAGTTAGAATCTGGGGTGCTGACAGGCCTAACCCACCTGGAATTGGTCTAGCCAGGACGACAGTCGATTGTCGTAGTCTGTCACCAACTTAACTTGGTAGCCCTTACAACTTGGGTGGTAACTACCAACTGGATACAACCTTTTATTCTCTAATGAGTAAAGACATTTTTTGGGTAGTGCTGATTAAACATTTTTGAAAATATTTCTTTTAAACAAATACAAGTAAAGGTGCGACAAGTAACGGTAATAATACAACAACAACATCACCATACCATGCACTGTCACCATGCACCATAGTGAATATTATACACGACTATGTAGATCTCCACACCACTAGATCACACCTTCAAAGCTACCACCACCATCACTATATACCATGCACCATCCTTTCTTTATAAACCCATTGCGTACACCACCTTCATCTCATCACCATGCATATAAATAACTTCCATTAATTAAGTGAGAATGAGAACAACAACACTATGAGGAATAAGACACGTGTGGGGTCTTACACAATCTATATCAATAACACAAAACTTGACCCCTGTATATCTAACACCCGGTGGTGTTGACGAGTATTATTGATAAACTCCAAGAGATAAAAACATGATTTAGGTTATCTACTATTCGTGTCGTGGACATAATTTTTCTGATTGTGATTAAGAAAAAAAAAAATTACATACCAGCTATATGATTTTGTATAATTTTAGAGGGGCCGTCTCATTAAAATGTGTTGAAGGATTAATGGGTGGGACTGTACACACGCCTCATTTTTGTCAATTTATTGAGAATTTTGTAACCGATGCAATGAATTTTCTTTCTCTCTTTCTCAAGGCCAGCCCACTGCACTAATAGCATTATTATCATTGGAAATCCATTAATGAGATAGGGTAAGTATCCTTCTACATCCCATTCTTAAGTTCAACCTTGCACTGCTCCAATGATAAAAAGCAATACACACACACACACAAAATAAAACTAATATACTATATGATTCATACATGCACATTTGAAGGTCCTCTGACTAAGTACCAGTAAAGAGTAATTTAATTAAAGGGACATCACGTTCTCCCATTTTTTTCATCACCTCAATTACAAATATTGATTAACATATTATTAAATCACACCTAAGATCAATTGTCAACAGTATATTATATGATATCACAAGAGCTAAGTATTGCAGTGAAAGAATACAAATGCGAAAATTCTCCTCTACTGTTCAATTTTGTTATTTGTATATTCACGTGTAAATACAGTATTGTGCATCCTGGCCACGTAATGTATAGAAGTAATCGGAGTAATTAGTCATAATTATGAAGAACATAATTATTCAGTGTTACAACCTATAGCGAATTTTTCTTACGATCCTAAAATTACTATCTCCAAGAGTATATAACATACTAATTTAATCAATGCGTTGAACTATTGTAGTAAATTATGAATGGTTTATATAACCATATAACCATAACCCCCCAACTATTTGCTTGGGTGTCCTGTGGCGCAGTGGTTAGCGTGCTCGGTTTACGGCCGAGAGATCCTGGGTTCGATTCCTGGGCAGGCCGAGGACAGATGGGCGGTCCTCTTTCACCCGTTGCCCCTGTTCACCTAGCAGAAAGTAGGAACCCGGCGTTAGTGGACCTGGTGGGGTTCCTGCTGGGGGAGGTTGAATAGTTGAATAGTTGCAACCTAGTCGCTGGGTGGCCTTGTGTCGTTGTGCGAATTAAGTCGCCTATTTCACTTGCGAAATAATGTCGATAGAATCGGGGGTGCTGACAGGCCTAACCCACCTGGATTTGGTCTAACCAGGACGACAATCGGTTGTCGTAGTCTGTCACCAACTTGGTTGCCCTTACAACTTGGGTGGTAACTACCAACTAGAAACAACCTTTTATTCTTTTATGAGTATTGTTGTAAATATTTCTTTTAAACAAATACTAGTCGAATAACGTAAGTATGAAAAAGACTATTGATTAATTTTACTATATTATAGTGATGAATATTTTTTTGCCACCTTATAAATAAATATTAATAAATAAAAAGAGCATTTGTAATTGTAATTTGTAATTTGTTTTGCCTCTATGCATTCTACCGTGTGACTACGGTAGCCTCCCCCCAACCAAGGTCTAATAAGTAAGGTCTGTCAGCCAGCTTACACCCAGGCCCCGCCCGTATTCTTAGTGAATCCCATGGCTAAAGGGACTCCCTTGGTGACATCGCCAAATTCTTAAGTGAAATCAGTCCCTTCCCATACCGGAAAGGACTCCCATCAGAGCCAATATTATTGGAATTTCGATGGATTCGAGTTGGCCTTCCCTTCGCTGATCCCATCAAACATTTTTTTAATATTATCATCATTTTCTTGTTAATGATATGTTTAATAAAGTAATAAAACTCTTTATGGTATATTTGTGACTGCAATATATACTGTAGTTATATAAAAATATGCATAGCATTATTTTTTAGAAGAATATTTCTGTACCCAATGGGATTGTCGACCACCACCAAAACAACACTCCACTCTAATCTTCAGCGTTACTGCTCCATATCAAACATTTACCATCAATTTTAGGTGAGTGAAACTATTTTTGAACTAGCCTTGTATTGTATTTGTTGGTTATCTGAGTGAATTCATCTTTTTTAAGTAACAGGAATTGTATACATGGTCTTGGTTGTAATAACTGACCTTACCCAAGTGGCTGTGGAACAGTTTGATCTAGTCAAATGTATAGGAAAATACCAATCTATTATCTATACCTCATAAGTTGCATAGCACAACTGGGAAAGGCAGGTGAAAAAGTGTATGCTGAGCCAAGAAATTCGGTAGGTTAGGATATGGTCATATATCAGGTGGTAGAATGTGATGATCTAATGTTAGAGGGTTGGGTAGGGTAGGGTAGGTTTGCTATGTTTAGTTTGCAATTTTATAGCTTTATTAGTAGGAATGGTAAGTGATGAAGGAAGAAGTAGGCTACTCTAATAAGTGACAAGAATTGTATACATGGTCTTGGCTGTAATAACTGACCTTACCCAAGTGGCTGTGAAACTAGCCAAATGTATAGGAAATTACCAGCCTGCATAGCATAATATAATAAGTCTATTGTGCTTAGCCAAAAAAATTGGTAGGTTAGGAATGGTCATGTATTAGGTAGAATATGATGCTGTAGATGGTTGGGCAGGGTAGGTTTACTATGATTAGTTTGTGATAGCTGTATTAATAGGAGTGTTTGGTAGTGATGTTGATGTGTTTAAGTTCATTATTAAATACTTATTTATATTTGGGGGGGGGGGAGGAATTTGGCAATTAATTAGATTGGCACTTATGTAGTCACTTGGTTAGGTCTGGAAGATGCTGCAGTATTGTATAGTATTATATAGGGAGGAGGATATATGTTATTCAGTCGTTTTTCATTTCAGATTGGCATTATGGACTTTAACTTTCCCCAAGACCGATGGTTGTTTTACCAGAACATACAAAATGGATTTTTGAAAATAGTATAATTTGCCAATTATTAGAAGAGGGCGATTACCAAGGCCATTTTCTTGGTGACAGTGGATACCCCTGTAGAGGGTACCTGTTAACACCAGTACTAACACCAAATGATAGGCCTGTAAACCAATATGTAGAGGCATAGAACAGGAGTCATATCAAAACACGCAAAACTGTTGAGAGAGCTTTTGGAGTTCTAAAACGTAGATTTGCTGCTTTGGGAAAAATAATGAGGACTAAATTGAGTACAGTGTACTACAAAAGCGATAATTGTAGCAGCAGTAGTATTACACCACATGGGTGTGAATACCAGAATTTTAAAAGATGTTTATCTGGGTGATGAGCAGGCAAATGGGGCACAAGAATATGCTCCTGAAAATCCAAGAAGAAATATCATTGGCCATACTAAACGTGATCTTATTATTCGAACTTACTTTTGAGATGCTTTCGAATAATGCATTCTATTCAATGCCTTTTTCTTCAACACAAGACCCCACAGGGCCTGATGGTACGACAATTATATTTAAGACAGAAATAATATTGTTATTTTTCTATGTACTTATCCAAATATATAGTATTTTTGTATAGCATATGATTATTCTTATTAACCTTACACCAACTACTATTGAATTGTGTTTGGCAGGTTACACAATACCGTACCTTATAATAATACTGTACCTTATAATATCATAGCTTATACTACTGTATGTATGGCAAAAGTAAGTAGTGCATATTCACTTCATTATATGATCATGGTAGGTAATGGTTGACCATTAACTACAGTACTTAAAGAACAATTACCACTCTTAGCAAGTATTGTTTAAATGATTTCTGTTGCCAATCATAAATGTCTGCTGATTGTAGATAGATGAAGAAAAACTGCATTCAACTTATAGAAAGACAAATATATTGTGAGAAAGGAAATCACAGATAGTAAAACAATACTATAAAAATGCTATAATAAACAATTATACAAATATTTTATAATAATGCCATACATACATAAGTATTAATATAAAATAAACGTTTTCATAATAAGCAATTGACATGAAATCATATATAAATAAGTAAATGGACATAAATTATAATATATAATAATATCAATAATTATGTATTAAAAGCTTTTATCGAAAATTTCAGCCCTCCAGAGCCTAAGTTCAGTGTTTTCCTGCCATTGTAAACATTGGACAGTCCCGGTAGTCTGCCAACGTTAGGTCCCGGTAGTTTGCCCAGGTTAGATCCCAGTAGTCTGCCCAGGTTAGGTCCCGGTAGTCTGCCCAGGCTAGGTCCCGGTAGTCTGCCCAGGCTAGGTCCCGGTAGTCTGCCCAGGCTAGGTCCCGGTAGTTTGCCCAGGCTAGGTCCCGGTAGTTTGCCCAGGTTAGGTCCCGGTAGTCTGCCCAGGTTAGGTCCCGGTAGTCTGCCTTGGTCCTGGTTTGGTTAGGTTAGGTCAAGTATCTCTAAAATATTATGGGCAACAATCAATAGAACAAGTAAATATATGCATGAAAATGTATAAAATATGGGAACAATCCGGGTGGACCTGTTATGCAGAATTACCCATAAATTATGATATATTAATATATATAATAATACATATATAAAATTATATAGTAATATATTAGGAAAGACTTTAAACAAGAGACAAAATCACTATCAAAAGTACTACATATATGAATAATTATAAATACTGTACATAAATTATAATATATTAAAATATATAATCATATCAATAATTATGTATTAAAAGCTTTTATAAAACACATGAAATCACAGAAGATAAAAAATACTATAAAAAATGTTAATATTAATAATGATACATCCATAAATTATAATATTATTATAGATAATAATACATATATAAATACTAATATATTAGAAAAGGCTTTAAACAAGAGACAAAATCACTAACTATCAAAAATACCATATAAATTATGTGTTTATATACAAAAATACATATTCTGTATAAATTAAAATATAATGTTAATGTAAATAATATTACATGCAGTAGAGTGCCTGCAATCTCTCAACTTTGTGTCTGTGGTAATTTTTAATAATAATCATAATAAGCATTATTTATAACATTGCATGTTCAACTATTTATTGCATTTTATAAAAATAAGATGCGTGATCCGTAGAAAACGTGGAATATCGGCTTGGATTTGTTTACATTGTGTAAGCTCCGCCTACTCCGGCGTACCAACACCAGCTCCTCAAAGAATCAGGGCTACCAACCGTCACTTGCTCCCATCCCATCTCTAGAGTCCAATAAGAATACCGAACGCGAAGGGAACAGGGTGGCCCGATGGAGCCCAATAAGAATACGGGTGCCAGTGCGCATACCGTCAGCTGGCAGCTGAGCCCACATACCCAGGTCTCATTGGACGCTCTGCCTCAGTGTTTAAGCCCTTGTCACACGGACACTTTTTCTGGCATCTTTTGGTATTTTGGTAGGAAAAGATGCCCGTACTGGTAGGAAGATGCTCGTACTGGTAGTAAACGGGAAGACGCGCATCAAGGCCAAGAGATATACAGGTCAGGACACTCGCGCTCCTCACCTCCCACCGGGGGGGGGGGGGGTGAGTGAATCTGTGACGTAGGTAAAAGGGAAGTTGACTATTGGCTGTCCATCAGTGAAGGTTTCCCGCTCTGCTTTCAAATGGATATACAGTGTAGGGCTGTATTTCAAAATCATTAATAGGAATTAAAGCCATGTGACTCTGTTCCCATGGGATAATTATCAGATTTTCCTTCACTTTCTTCTCTCTACATAGGCCTACCCACTCTCTCTCTCTCTGCACATCCACACATACACAGTTTCTCTCTTTCTCTCGTTATTCTGCCTGTTTGATTCTCTTCTATTACTATTCTTACTTTTATTATTAATAGTATTATTATTAACAGACACTTGTTAATACGCATATGACTTTTATTGTTATATATAGTGTGTCTGTATGAATTGTTTATATAATGTTTATGTGTCAATTTCTTCTAATGCATCTCCCCCCAACGGGAACCGCCTTGACGTGGTGGGGGGCTTGTGTGTCTCTGGGACCTGGCGAGCTATACTAGAGGGGGCTACGGCCCCTGCTCTGCCCTGATTTCGGGGAGAGAGGGTTTCCCATGCTAGACAGGTCGCTAGTGAGAGACCAGACTAAATAGTTCCCATCTTTAAGTTCTTCAACTGTCTCTCTTTTCTTTTCGTTTCCTTCCTGCTTGTGTCACACCTCTCTATCACCTTTTTTTCTGGCGCTATAGGACCTCGATGTTGCGGCGCCTAATATCCATCAATTAAAAAAAAAATCTAATGCATCTCTCTCTCTCTCTCCGAATTCCAAATACAAAATATAATTATCTCTCAAGTTCTCAACAGATTTCCTGGCAAATATTTTTGTTCGCCCTCTAATGTCTACTTCAATCTCTCGTTTTCCTTCTATGGTCTGTGACGTACTGGAAAGGGTAGTAAGCTCCTCCCCCTGAAATTGATACCTGTAGTGTCCCGACCTATAGTATATCTCTTGGCCTTGATGCGCATGTTCGTCTCCTTGCCACCAACCCACCAGTACATACAGGAGCTGCAGACGACGTCGCAGTACACACAGTATGGAGTGATTCCTCACTATCGAGATAAATGGCAAATTTTGGTTGGTCCAGGGATGTTGTAGCATCCATTTGTGAGATGTATCACGAAAACAGATGTTTGTGGGACACTATAAACCCAGGCTATAGCAAACAAACACTGAAGAGATCAGTGTATAAGAATTTGGCCGAGTCCCTCAAGAAAAAATATCCCAGGGAGATGGCCTTATCTGCACACACACACTTCTCTCTCTCTGTTGTTATTTCTTTGTTGTTGGTTCGTATTTTTCTCTCTCTCACACACACATACATCCAATCTCTCATTCTGTATCTTGCTCTCTCTCTCTCACACACATTCATTCTCTCACTGTATTTTGCTCACTCATTCTCTCCCTCTCTCTCAGTATTTTGCTTTCTCTCTCTCTCAGTATTTTGCTTGCTCTCTCTCTCACACTCTCTCTCTCTCTCTCTCTCTCTGAAAATTGGGAACGAAAGAGTGTGTGTGTGAGAGAGGAGAGAGAATAATATTCTCTCACTCACTCACTAACTACTACTACTACTACTACTAATAATAATAATAATAATGAATAATAATGAAATAATATAATAAAGAGGTATGATATATATAAATAATTGATGACAGAGACGCTTTCTTGGCATATAATGTGCCAGAACGTTGGTCCATTGTTTGTTTTGGTTTCGGGAAGACGCCAGTGGAAGATGCTGGTAGACCAATCCACCGTGTGACTACACGCGCACTTTATCCTACCAGTACGTAGGTAGTTGGTAGCAAAATACCAAAAGATGCCAGAAAATATCTCTCGTGTGACACGGGCTTGAGTCTCAGTCTCTCATGGTTAGAATATAACCTGACTTTGGGCTCAGCTCACCCCCCCCATTTCACACCCCATCCTGCGCGCTGACAGACCTTACTTATTAGACCTTGCCCCCAACGGGAAGCGCCTTTACTTGTGTGTGTCTCTGAGACCTGGCGAGCTAGACTAGAGGCCAGAGGGGGCTCCGGCCCCGATTTCGGGGAGAGAGGGTTTCCCATGCTAGGAAGGTTGCTAGTGAGAGACCAGACTAAATTGTTCCCATCTTTCAGTTCTTCAACTGTCCCAATTTTCTTTTTATTTCCTTCCTGCTTGCTGTCACACCTCTCTATCACCTTTTTCTGGCGCTATAGGACCTTGTTGTTGCGGCGCCAAATATCCATCAATCAAAATAATGTATCACCTTTTTTCTGGCGCTATAGGATCTCGATGTTGCGGCGCCTAATATCCATCAATCAATCTACGGTAGCCTAATTGTAACCACTACCCTGCTAGATGAAGAGTACTTGATTTCTTTTATGTCAGTTGGTATAGAATACGGTAAAGCGAAAATACTTCTCCACGTCATCCTATTCCTCTTGTATAATGTTATTTAATTATGTTTTAGTTGTGCTGTTTTAATTAGTTTGTGTACCAGTGTCACATATGCTAATATTTCAAGGTTTTCAACTCCCTGGATTTCCATTCCACTATTTCACGTGAAGTAG
Source organism: Petrolisthes manimaculis (assembly GCA_034508575.1). Lineage (NCBI taxonomy): Eukaryota > Metazoa > Arthropoda > Malacostraca > Decapoda > Porcellanidae > Petrolisthes > Petrolisthes manimaculis. The sequence goes on from JAWZYT010000302.1 coordinate 176,784, forward strand.
GTATAAAAATAATACAGTCTATTATTCTCATATGATATCAACACTCCCAGTCTATATTATAATGTCTAATATACTCGGTACACTCCCCTTGAAATTACTACACTCGATAGTGTATTAATTGGTATTCACTGGTGTTAAACTATAATCATGAAATTACTTTGAAATACACTGTGTAAATTGGGTCCCAAATTACACCAAAAGTTACTGTAAGCCTCACGTTCAGGTTAATTAAAAGTAGATCAGATTGGTTTGTCAGGTATATGAGTTATAAGTACCACCTTCTCTTATTATTATTATATATATATATATATATATATATATTGCCCAGAAATTATCTATATCATCATTAAACTGCAGAAAAGAATACAGTTTTGGAGTTAAATTAACCATAGTTGGGGTGACCATACGAATGCTAAGTCATTGTTATATTTATTGGGTGTCCTGTAGCGTAGTGGTTAACGCGCTCGGTATAAGGCCGAGAGATCTTGGGTTCGATTCCCAGGCAGGACGGGGACGGATGGGCGGTCTCCTTACACCTATAGCCCCTGTTAACCTAGCAGGAAATAGGAACCTGGTGTTAGTGGACTCGGTAGGGTCCCTGCTGGGGGGGTGGAGAGTTGGTTGCAAAGACTAGGGTCGGGGCGAGGCAGCCAGAGGCGCTTCGTCGTCTGTCAAAAGAATATGATGAATATAACGAATGAGTTAATGAAGAATCTTGGGGAGCTGACAGACCTTACCCACCCGGTTGGGCCCGGGGTGACTTTGTGTCACAGTCTGTTAACGAGCTTGTCTCAACTACCCAGCCACGGAAACTCTGAGGGGAGCTGACAGGCCTTACCTTCGCGACCCCGGTATACTGTAGCCAACTGTAAACCTTTTATTTTAAATAGTCTGTACGGAAAGAAATGTGCAGATAGAATAAGAGTGAAAAGGGAGAGCGGAAAAGAGAGAAAAAAAAATAGGAGAGAGTAAAATACGAGACTGGAATTAAGGGGAGGATTAGGATATGGGGAAAGAGAGAAGGGCAGGGGAAGTAAAACATGAATCGAAGTAGCCAGAGATGAAGTTAAGGCCGGAAGGAAGGCATCAAGTGGGAAGGAAGGCCAGAGAAACAAGGATATGCAGTATAATTTAAGGTCATAGCAATAGGTAGTCGTAGTAAGTGGTTATGAAAGGGAGGTAGCTATAGGGGGCAGGGACAGATGACTCCACCCACCCCATCCATCCTCTATCTACTCCTCCCAGGGCCGGTCATCCCTTATCCTCCTCCTCCTCCACCAATTTGTCTGTCTGCCTGCCCTCCTCCTCCTCCTCCTCCACCTTCTTCTGTTACCCTGCTCTTCACAACAAACCTCAAAACCAAAATGTGGAGGCACCCCTTCGGACCTAAGTTAATCCCTGTCCTTTATTCAGTTGTTTTTAATTTCCTTCGTTTACTTCGTGATTGCTAACCTGTCTGTCTCCTCCACTTTATGACCTATCACACTCTACTTTCTTCCCATTTATTATAATCTTTATATACCCATATCTTGCCCTGGTGTAAATTGTTTTCTTTTCGTCAATGTACTGTACGTGATAAGCAGAGAGTGTATCTATATAGCATACTGTACACTGCATATATAATTATAATGTGTAAATGTTAAATGTACAGCATGCACATATCAGTAGTGTCAGCCTATAAGCCAATTACTGCACGGAAAAACATCAAGTTTACAGCCATTAATAAATAAGTAAAGTGAGGGAACATATGAGGAAGTTTGTATGCATATGCAAAACTTGTGTGATGTAGCAGCCCTGTACCAGCCTCCCACTCTTTTCTTTGGGAAGTGTGTGTGCGTGTGTGTGTGCAAACATTCTGAAGATAGCATCTTTGAGGATATTCATTAAGTAGGTACAGTAGTGCAAAATCTCTGCGCTCACATGTGCCATCCAAGACTTTTTAACGTCACATTGGCGTCTGTTGTGACTGATAATTTGTGCTTTAAGAATATAAAACTGCATGCTGTATTTTATCAAACTTAGTTTTTAAGATGTTGCGTTTGATCATTACAGTCACAGAATCGTTGTCCGGCCCCATGTGCCGACCCGGAGGATTATATTGTACTAGGTTCGAATCCCAACGAAATCATTTAGATTTTTATACTTTTTTTTCTGTTTATTCACACGTCAGCCTATAGTTGTAAGAACATTATAAGAAACCCTAATTTTATGTAGTGGATAGGTGGACACTTGAAAGTTTATTATTTTGTATACAATGCATACGACTCGAGTGGAATTGGTTGCAATCTATGTAGGCTAAGCTCAAAGTGTGTTCAGATGTCTAGCCTACCAGTAAGTACAGTACACTCTCGAAAGTATTAAATAATATACATTAAAATTAGAAGTGTGTGACTTTCTCTTCCTACTATACAACAACAACATCACCATACCATGCACTGTCACCATGCACCATAGTGAATATTATACACGACTATGTAGATCTCCACACCACTAGATCACACCTTCAAAGCTACCACCACCATCACTATATACCATGCACCATCCTTTCTTTATAAACCCATTGCGTACACCACCTTCATCTCATCACCATGCATATAAATAACTTCCATTAATTAAGTGAGAATGAGAACAACAACACTATGAGGAATAAGACACGTGTGGGGTCTTACACAATCTATATCAATAACACAAAACTTGACCCCTGTATATCTAACACCCGGTGGTGTTGACGAGTATTATTGATAAACTCCAAGAGATAAAAACATGATTTAGGTTATCTACTATTCGTGTCGTGGACATAATTTTTCTGATTGTGATTAAGAAAAAAAAAAATTACATACCAGCTATATGATTTTGTATAATTTTAGAGGGGCCGTCTCATTAAAATGTGTTGAAGGATTAATGGGTGGGACTGTACACACGCCTCATTTTTGTCAATTTATTGAGAATTTTGTAACCGATGCAATGAATTTTCTTTCTCTCTCTCTCAAGGCCAGCCCACTGCACTAATAGCATTATTATCATTGGAAATCCATTAATGAGATAGGGTAAGTATCCTTCTACATCCCATTCTTAAGTTCAACCTTGCACTGCTCCAATGATAAAAAGCAATACACACACACACACAAAATAAAACTAATATACTATATGATTCATACATGCACATTTGAAGGTCCTCTGACTAAGTACCAGTAAAGAGTAATTTAATTAAAGGGACATCACGTTCTCCCATTTTTTTCATCACCTCAATTACAAATATTGATTAACATATTATTAAATCACACCTAAGATCAATTGTCAACAGTATATTATATGATATCACAAGAGCTAAGTATTGCAGTGAAAGAATACAAATGCGAAAATTCTCCTCTACTGTTCAATTTTGTTATTTGTATATTCACGTGTAAATACAGTATTGTGCATCCTGGCCACGTAATGTATAGAAGTAATCGGAGTAATTAGTCATAATTATGAAGAACATAATTATTCAGTGTTACAACCTATAGCGAATTTTTCTTACGATCCTAAAATTACTATCTCCAAGAGTATATAACATACTAATTTAATCAATGCGTTGAACTATTGTAGTAAATTATGAATGGTTTATATAACCATATAACCATAACCCCCCAACTATTTGCTTGGGTGTCCTGTGGCGCAGTGGTTAGCGTGCTCGGTTTACGGCCGAGAGATCCTGGGTTCGATTCCTGGGCAGGCCGAGGACAGATGGGCGGTCCTCTTTCACCCGTTGCCCCTGTTCACCTAGCAGAAAGTAGGAACCCGGCGTTAGTGGACCTGGTGGGGTTCCTGCTGGGGGAGGTTGAATAGTTGAATAGTTGCAACCTAGTCGCTGGGTGGCCTTGTGTCGTTGTGCGAATTAAGTCGCCTATTTCACTTGCGAAATAATGTCGATAGAATCGGGGGTGCTGACAGGCCTAACCCACCTGGATTTGGTCTAACCAGGACGACAATCGGTTGTCGTAGTCTGTCACCAACTTGGTTGCCCTTACAACTTGGGTGGTAACTACCAACTAGAAACAACCTTTTATTCTTTTATGAGTATTGTTGTAAATATTTCTTTTAAACAAATACTAGTCGAATAACGTAAGTATGAAAAAGACTATTGATTAATTTTACTATATTATAGTGATGAATATTTTTTTGCCACCTTATAAATAAATATTAATAAATAAAAAGAGCATTTGTAATTGTAATTTGTAATTTGTTTTGCCTCTATGCATTCTACCGTGTGACTACGGTAGCCTCCCCCCAACCAAGGTCTAATAAGTAAGGTCTGTCAGCCAGCTTACACCCAGGCCCCGCCCGTATTCTTAGTGAATCCCATGGCTAAAGGGACTCCCTTGGTGACATCGCCAAATTCTTAAGTGAAATCAGTCCCTTCCCATACCGGAAAGGACTCCCATCAGAGCCAATATTATTGGAATTTCGATGGATTCGAGTTGGCCTTCCCTTCGCTGATCCCATCAAACATTTTTTTAATATTATCATCATTTTCTTGTTAATGATATGTTTAATAAAGTAATAAAACTCTTTATGGTATATTTGTGACTGCAATATATACTGTAGTTATATAAAAATATGCATAGCATTATTTTTTAGAAGAATATTTCTGTACCCAATGGGATTGTCGACCACCACCAAAACAACACTCCACTCTAATCTTCAGCGTTACTGCTCCATATCAAACATTTACCATCAATTTTAGGTGAGTGAAACTATTTTTGAACTAGCCTTGTATTGTATTTGTTGGTTATCTGAGTGAATTCATCTTTTTTAAGTAACAGGAATTGTATACATGGTCTTGGTTGTAATAACTGACCTTACCCAAGTGGCTGTGGAACAGTTTGATCTAGTCAAATGTATAGGAAAATACCAATCTATTATCTATACCTCATAAGTTGCATAGCACAACTGGGAAAGGCAGGTGAAAAAGTGTATGCTGAGCCAAGAAATTCGGTAGGTTAGGATATGGTCATATATCAGGTGGTAGAATGTGATGATCTAATGTTAGAGGGTTGGGTAGGGTAGGGTAGGTTTGCTATGTTTAGTTTGCAATTTTATAGCTTTATTAGTAGGAATGGTAAGTGATGAAGGAAGAAGTAGGCTACTCTAATAAGTGACAAGAATTGTATACATGGTCTTGGCTGTAATAACTGACCTTACCCAAGTGGCTGTGAAACTAGCCAAATGTATAGGAAATTACCAGCCTGCATAGCATAATATAATAAGTCTATTGTGCTTAGCCAAAAAAATTGGTAGGTTAGGAATGGTCATGTATTAGGTAGAATATGATGCTGTAGATGGTTGGGCAGGGTAGGTTTACTATGATTAGTTTGTGATAGCTGTATTAATAGGAGTGTTTGGTAGTGATGTTGATGTGTTTAAGTTCATTATTAAATACTTATTTATATTTGGGGGGGGGGGAGGAATTTGGCAATTAATTAGATTGGCACTTATGTAGTCACTTGGTTAGGTCTGGAAGATGCTGCAGTATTGTATAGTATTATATAGGGAGGAGGATATATGTTATTCAGTCGTTTTTCATTTCAGATTGGCATTATGGACTTTAACTTTCCCCAAGACCGATGGTTGTTTTACCAGAACATACAAAATGGATTTTTGAAAATAGTATAATTTGCCAATTATTAGAAGAGGGCGATTACCAAGGCCATTTTCTTGGTGGCAGTGGATACCCCTGTAGAGGGTACCTGTTAACACCAGTACTAACACCAAATGATAGGCCTGTAAACCAATATGTAGAGGCATACAACAGGAGTCATATCAAAACACGCAAAACTGTTGAGAGAGCTTTTGGAGTTCTAAAACGTAGATTTGCTGCTTTGGGAAAAATAATGAGGACTAAATTGAGTACAGTGTACTACAAAAGCGATAATTGTAGCAGCAGTAGTATTACACCACATGGGTGTGAATACCAGAATTTTAAAAGATGTTTATCTGGGTGATGAGCAGGCAAATGGGGCACAAGAATATGCTCCTGAAAATCCAAGAAGAAATATCATTGGCCATACTAAACGTGATCTTATTATTCGAACTTACTTTTGAGATGCTTTCGAATAATGCATTCTATTCAATGCCTTTTTCTTCAACACAAGACCCCACAGGGCCTGATGGTACGACAATTATATTTAAGACAGAAATAATATTGTTATTTTTCTATGTACTTATCCAAATATATAGTATTTTTGTATAGCATATGATTATTCTTATTAACCTTACACCAACTACTATTGAATTGTGTTTGGCAGGTTACACAATACCGTACCTTATAATAATACTGTACCTTATAATATCATAGCTTATACTACTGTATGTATGGCAAAAGTAAGTAGTGCATATTCACTTCATTATATGATCATGGTAGGTAATGGTTGACCATTAACTACAGTACTTAAAGAACAATTACCACTCTTAGCAAGTATTGTTTAAATGATTTCTGTTGCCAATCATAAATGTCTGCTGATTGTAGATAGATGAAGAAAAACTGCATTCAACTTATAGAAAGACAAATATATTGTGAGAAAGGAAATCACAGATAGTAAAACAATACTATAAAAATGCTATAATAAACAATTATACAAATATTTTATAATAATGCCATACATACATAAGTATTAATATAAAATAAACGTTTTCATAATAAGCAATTGACATGAAATCATATATAAATAAGTAAATGGACATAAATTATAATATATAATAATATCAATAATTATGTATTAAAAGCTTTTATCGAAAATTTCAGCCCTCCAGAGCCTAAGTTCAGTGTTTTCCTGCCATTGTAAACATTGGACAGTCCCGGTAGTCTGCCAACGTTAGGTCCCGGTAGTTTGCCCAGGTTAGGTCCCGGTAGTCTGCCCAGGTTAGGTCCCGGTAGTCTGCCCAGGCTAGGTCCCGGTAGTCTGCCCAGGCTAGGTCCCGGTAGTCTGCCCAGGCTAGGTCCCGGTAGTCTACCCAGGCTAGGTCCCGGTAGTTTGCCCAGGTTAGGTCCCGGTAGTCTGCCCAGGTTAGGTCCCGGTAGTCTGCCTTGGTCCTGGTTTGGTTAGGTTAGGTCAAGTATCTCTAAAATATTATGGGCAACAATCAATAGAACAAGTAAATATATGCATGAAAATGTATAAAATATGGGAACAATCCGGGTGGACCTGTTATGCAGAATTACCCATAAATTATGATATATTAATATATATAATAATACATATATAAAATTATATAGTAATATATTAGGAAAGACTTTAAACAAGAGACAAAATCACTATCAAAAGTACTACATATATGAATAATTATAAATACTGTACATAAATTATAATATATTAAAATATATAATCATATCAATAATTATGTATTAAAAGCTTTTATAAAACACATGAAATCACAGAAGATAAAAAATGTTAATATTAATAATGATACATCCATAAATTATAATATTATTATAGATAATAATACATATATAAATATTAGAAAAGGCTTTAAACAAGAGACAAAATCACTAACTATCAAAAATACCATATAAATTATGTGTTTATATACAAAAATACATATTCTGTATAAATTAAAATATAATGTTAATGTAAATAATATTACATGCAGTAGAGTGCCTGCAATCTCTCAACTTTGTGTCTGTGGTAATTTTTAATAATAATCATAATAAGCATTATTTATAACATTGCATGTTCAACTATTTATTGCATTTTATAAAAATAAGATGCGTGATCCGTAGATAACGTGGAATATCGGCTTGGATTTGTTTACATAGTGTAAGCTCCGCCTACTCCGGCGTACCAACACCAGCTCCTCAAAGAATCAGGGCTACCAACCGTCACTTGCTCCCATCCCATCTCTAGAGTCCAATAAGAATACCGAACGCGAAGGGAACAGGGTGGCCCGATGGAGCCCAATAAGAATACGGGTGCCAGTGCGCATACCGTCAGCTGGCAGCTGAGCCCACATACCCAGGTCTCATTGGACGCTCTGCCTCAGTGTTTAAGCCCATGTCACACGGACACTTTTTCTGGCATCTTTTGGTATTTTGGTAGGAAAAGATGCCCGTACTGGTAGGAAGATGCTCGTACTGGTAGTAAACGGGAAGACGCGCATCAAGGCCAAGAGATATACAGGTCAGGACACTCGCGCTCCTCACCTCCCACCGGGGGGGGGGTGAGTGAATCTGTGACGTAGGTAAAAGGGAAGTTGACTATTGGCTGTCCATCAGTGAAGGTTTCCCGCTCTGCTTTCAAATGGATATACAGTGTAGGGCGGTATTTCAAAATCATTAATAGGAATTAATGCCATGTGACTCTGTTCCCATGGGATAATTATCAGATTTTCCTTCACTTTCTTCTCTCTACATACCCACTCTCTCTCTCTCTCTGCACATCCACACATACACAGTTTCTCTCTTTCTCTCGTTATTCTGCCTGTTTGATTCTCTTCTATTACTATTCTTACTTTTATTATTAATAGTATTATTATTAACAGACACTTGTTAATACGCATATGACTTTTATTGTTATATATAGTGTGTCTGTATGAATTGTTTATATAATGTTTATGTGTCAATTTCTTCTAATGCATCTCCCCCCAACGGGAACCGCCTTGACGTGGTGGGGGGCTTGTGTGTCTCTGGGACCTGGCGAGCTATACTAGAGGGGGCTACGGCCCCTGCTCTGCCCTGATTTCGGGGAGAGAGGGTTTCCCATGCTAGACAGGTCGCTAGTGAGAGACCAGACTAAATAGTTCCCATCTTTAAGTTCTTCAACTGTCTCTCTTTTCTTTTCGTTTCCTTCCTGCTTGTGTCACACCTCTCTATCACCTTTTTTTCTGGCGCTATAGGACCTCGATGTTGCGGCGCCTAATATCCATCAATTAAAAAAAAAATCTAATGCATCTCTCTCTCTCTCTCCGAATTCCAAATACAAAATATAATTATCTCTCAAGTTTTTTCAACAGATTTCCTGGCAAATATTTTTGTTCGCCCTCTAATGTCTACTTCAATCTCTCGTTTTCCTTCTATGGTCTGTGACGTACTGGAAAGGGTAGTAAGCTCCTCCCCCTGAAATTGATACCTGTAGTGTCCCGACCTATAGTATATCTCTTGGCCTTGATGCGCATGTTCGTCTCCTTGCCACCAACCCACCAGTACATACAGGAGCTGCAGACGACGTCGCAGTACACACAGTATGGAGTGATTCCTCACTATCGAGATAAATGGCAAATTTTGGTTGGTCCAGGGATGTTGTAGCATCCATTTGTGAGATGTATCACGAAAACAGATGTTTGTGGGACACTATAAACCCAGGCTATAGCAAACAAACACTGAAGAGATCAGTGTATAAGAATTTGGCCGAGTCCCTCAAGAAAAAATATCCCAGGGAGATGGCCTTATCTGCACACACACACTTCTCTCTCTCTGTTGTTATTTCTTTGTTGTTGGTTCGTATTTTTCTCTCTCTCACACACACATACATCCAATCTCTCATTCTGTATCTTGCTCTCTCTCTCTCACACACATTCATTCTCTCACTGTATTTTGCTCACTCATTCTCTCCCTCTCTCTCAGTATTTTGCTTTCTCTCTCTCAGTATTTTGCTTGCTCTCTCTCTCAGTATTTTGCTTGCTCTCTCTCTCACACTCTCTCTCTCTCTCTCTCTCTCTCTCTGAAAATTGGGAACGAAAGAGTGTGTGTGTGAGAGAGGAGAGAGAATAATATTCTCTCACTCACTCACTAACTACTACTACTACTAATAATAATAATAATAATAATAATGAATAATAATGAAAGAATATAATAAAGAGGTATGATATATATAAATAATTGATGACAGAGACGCTTTCTTGGCATATAATGTGCCAGAACGTTGGTCCATTGTTTGTTTTGGTTTCGGGAAGACGCCAGTGGAAGATGCTGGTAGACCAATCCACCGTGTGACTACACGCGCACTTTATCCTACCAGTACGTAGGTAGTTGGTAGCAAAATACCAAAAGATGCCAGAAAATATCTCTCGTGTGACACGGGCTTGAGTCTCAGTCTCTCATGGTTAGAATATAACCTGACTTTGGGCTCAGCTCACCCCCCCCATTTCACACCCCATCCTGCGCGCTGACAGACCTTACTTATTAGACCTTGCCCCCAACGGGAAGCGCCTTTACTTGTGTGTGTCTCTGAGACCTGGCGAGCTAGACTAGAGGCCAGAGGGGGCTCCGGCCCCGATTTCGGGGAGAGAGGGTTTCCCATGCTAGGAAGGTTGCTAGTGAGAGACCAGACTAAATTGTTCCCATCTTTCAGTTCTTCAACTGTCCCAATTTTCTTTTTATTTCCTTCCTGCTTGCTGTCACACCTCTCTATCACCTTTTTCTGGCGCTATAGGACCTTGTTGTTGCGGCGCCAAATATCCATCAATCAAAATAATGTATCACCTTTTTTCTGGCGCTATAGGATCTCGATGTTGCGGCGCCTAATATCCATCAATCAATCTACGGTAGCCTAATTGTAACCACTACCCTGCTAGATGAAGAGTACTTGATTTCTTTTATGTCAGTTGGTATAGAATACGGTAAAGCGAAAATACTTCTCCACGTCATCCTATTCCTCTTGTATAATGTTATTTAATTATGTTTTAGTTGTGCTGTTTTAATTAGTTTGTGTACCAGTGTCACATAGGCTAATATTTCAAGTTTTTCAACTCCCTGGATTTCCATTCCACTATTTCACGTGAAGTAGGTATAAAAATAATACAGTCTATTATTCTCATATGATATCAACACTCCCAGTCTATATTATAATGTCTAATATACTCGGTACACTCCCCTTGAAATTACTACACTCGATAGTGTATTAATTGGTATTCACTGGTGTTAAACTATAATCATGAAATTACTTTGAAATACACTGTGTAAATTGGGTCCCAAATTACACCAAAAGTTACTGTAAGCCTCACGTTCAGGTTAATTAAAAGTAGATCAGATTGGTTTGTCAGGTATATGAGTTATAAGTACCACCTTCTCTTATTATTAATATATATATATATATATATATATATATATATATATATGCAAATAAATCACTTGGTGGCACGTGATTCAGGAATATGCGTAAATCCACAAGGAAGGAAAAATAAACACGGAGTCCCAAGCGCTTTCGTGTAATTCACATCTTCAGGGGAAAGAACAGAATGTAAAAGAATGGTTGCTGAGAGACACCTTATATACAGATACACTTACAACAAACTGGCAACCTGAAGGTGTTGCCACTGCGAGTTCAAAGCATGAGGTGCTAAAAAGGATTTACCTGACCTGACCTGACCTGACCTGACCTCTAAACCTAAGATTATCCCAGTCATTAAGGAATGATTGTCGAGAGACACCTTAAATACACTTAATAACTAAATGGCAACCTGAAGGTGTTGCCACTGTGAGTTCAAAACAATATATAAATATATATACACACCCATGCATATGGTGCTAAAAAGGATTTACCTGACATGACCTCTAAACCTAAGATTATCCTCAGTCATTAAGGAATAGCAGTAGGACTTATCTTATTAACAATCTTGTCTATGATGAAACTATCCAACTTGTACATACCATTGTTTAAATTCATATTAATATTTTCTGTGTATTTAATCAAACTTGACTCTATGATGTTTCTATTTACGGATGAATTACAAGACATGATTGACGAGGCATTATCCCAGTCAATACAATGATTATTATCTCTCATATGAATAAATAAAGCATTAGATTCTTGTCCGGTCCTAACACTATATTTATGTTGTTTGACCCTGGTTGAAAGGTCTTTTCCAGTTTGTCCTATATAGAACATATTACATACTTTACAAGGTACTTTGTAGATACACCCACATGAGGAATTAGGTGAGTTTTTGATCAACATTTTCTTGACTGTGTTATCATTGCAAAAGGCAACATTAACATTCCATGTTCTTAGAAGATGAGGGATTTGGGCAAATTTGTGACTGTAGGGTAGTATCAGTAAATTTTTATTGTCACGGGGTAGGGGGGGTTCAACCCTATAAAATGTTGTTCTTGCCAATTTTAAGACTTTATCCAAAAATGGTTTGGGGTATTTTAATTTTGCTCCAATGTCAGAGATAAATCCAAATTCCTCATCCATAAATTCAGGACTACATACACGTAGAGCACGTAAGTACATGGAAGAGAAAACAGACAGTTTGACTTTATCATGGTGTGCAGAGTAAAAATGAATATATGACAAAACATTGGTTGGTTTCCTGTAAATGCTAAACTTAAAGGTGTTGTCTACCCTATGAATCAGGCAGTCCAGAAATGGCAATTTTCCATCCTCCTCAATTTCAATGGTAAAATTAATGGAAGGGGCTAAGTTGTTAAGCAATGGCAGAAAGTTATCTAGATTTTCAGTACCTGTACCATACAGCATTATTGGGTAAAATGTTATTAAGCAATTTCTTCTCAAAAAACTCCATGTACAAATTACTCAAAACTGGGGAGAGTGGATTGCCCATTGCCATACCGAATTTCTGTTCAAAATATTCATCTTGAAAAAAAAATTTGCAGTCTTTAATGCATAGCTTAATCAATTTTAAGATAGCATTTTTGGTGATAGGGAGAGGGATGTAAAGTATGTAATATGTTCTATATAGGACAAACTGGAAAAGACCTTTCAACCAGGGTCAAACAACATAAATATAGTGTTAGGACCGGACAAGAATCTAATGCTTTATTTATTCATATGAGAGATAATAATCATTGTATTGACTGGGATAATGCCTCGTCAATCATGTCTTGTAATTCATCCGTAAATAGAAACATCATAGAGTCAAGTTTGATTAAATACACAGAAAATATTAATATGAATTTAAACAATGGTATGTACAAGTTGGATAGTTTCATCATAGACAAGATTGTTAATAAGATAAGTCCTACTGCTATTCCTTAATGACTGAGGATAATCTTAGGTTTAGAGGTCATGTCAGGTAAATCCTTTTTAGCACCATATGCATGGGTGTGTATATATATTTATATATTGTTTTGAACTCACAGTGGCAACACCTTCAGGTTGCCATTTAGTTATTAAGTGTATTTAAGGTGTCTCTCGACAATCATTCCTTAATGACTGGGATAATCTTAGGTTTAGAGGTCATGTCAGGTCAGGTCAGGTCAGGTAAATCCTTTTTAGCACCTCATGCTTTGAACTCGCAGTGGCAACACCTTCAGGTTGCCAGTTTATTGTAAGTGTATCTGTATATAAGGTGTCTCTCAGCAACCATTCTTTTACATTCTGTTCTTTCCCCTGAAGATGTGAATTACACGAAAGCGCTTGGGACTCCGTGTTTATTTTTCCTTCCTTGTGGATTTACGCATATATATATATATATATATATATATGCCATTTTGTAGCAGTGTTGCCAGACAAGGTCCCAGTATTTTGCCCAGAAATTATCTATATCATCATTAAACTGCAGAAAAGAATACGGTTTTGGAGTTAAATTAACCATAGGTGACCATACGAATGCTAAGTCATTGTTATATTTATTGGGTGTCCTGTAGCGTAGTGGTTAACGCGCTCGGTATAAGGCCGAGAGATCTTGGGTTCGATTCCCAGGCAGGACGGGGACGGATGGGCGGTCTCCTTACACCTATAGCCCCTGTTAACCTAGCAGGAAATAGGAACCTGGTGTTAGTGGACTCGGTAGGGTCCCTGCTGGGGGGGTGGAGAGTTGGTTGCAAAGACTAGGGTCGGGGCGAGGCAGCCAGAGGCGCTTCGTCGTCTGTCAAAAGAATATGATGAATATAACGAATGAGTTAATGAAGAATCTTGGGGAGCTGACAGACCTTACCCACCCGGTTGGGCCCGGGGTGACTTTGTGTCACAGTCTGTTAACGAGCTTGTCTCAACTACCCAGCCACGGAAACTCTGAGGGGAGCTGACAGGCCTTACCTTCGCGACCCCGGTATACTGTAGCCAACTGTAAACCTTTTATTTTAAATAGTCTGTACGGAAAGAAATGTGCAGATAGAATAAGAGTGAAAAGGGAGAGCGGAAGAGAGAGAATAAAATACGAGACTGGAATTAAGGGGAGGATTAGGATATGGGGAAAGAGAGAAGGGCAGGGGAAGTAAAACATGAATCGAAGTAGCCAGAGATGAAGTTAAGGCCGGAAGGAAGGCATCAAGTGGGAAGGAAGGCCAGAGAAACAAGGATATGCAGTATAATTTAAGGTCATAGCAATAGGTAGTCGTAGTAAGTGGTTATGAAAGGGAGGTAGCTATAGGGGGCAGGGACAGATGACTCCACCCACCCCATCCATCCTCTATCTACTCCTCCCAGGGCCGGTCATCCCTTATCCTCCTCCTCCTCCACCAATTTGTCTGTCTGCCTGCCCTCCTCCTCCTCCTCCTCCTCCACCTTCTTCTGTTACCCTGCTCTTCACAACAAACCTCAAAACCAAAATGTGGAGGCACCCCTTCGGACCTAAGTTAATCCCTGTCCTTTATTCAGTTGTTTTTAATTTCCTTCGTTTACTTCGTGATTGCTAACCTGTCTGTCTCCTCCACTTTATGACCTATCACACTCTACTTTCTTCCCATTTATTATAATCTTTATATACCCATATCTTGCCCTGGTGTAAATTGTTTTCTTTTCGTCAATGTACTGTACGTGATAAGCAGAGAGTGTATCTATATAGCATACTGTACACTGCATATATAATTATAATGTGTAAATGTTAAATGTACAGCATGCACATATCAGTAGTGTCAGCCTATAAGCCAATTACTGCACGGAAAAACATCAAGTTTACAGCCATTAATAAATAAGTAAAGTGAGGGAACATATGAGGAAGTTTGTATGCATATGCAAAACTTGTGTGATGTAGCAGCCCTGTACCAGCCTCCCACTCTTTTCTTTGGGAAGTGTGTGTGCGTGTGTGTGTGCAAACATTCTGAAGATAGCATCTTTGAGGATATTCATTAAGTAGGTACAGTAGTGCAAAATCTCTGCGCTCACATGTGCCATCCAAGACTTTTTAACGTCACATTGGCGTCTGTTGTGACTGATAATTTGTGCTTTAAGAATATAAAACTGCATGCTGTATTTTATCAAACTTAGTTTTTAAGATGTTGCGTTTGATCATTACAGTCACAGAATCGTTGTCCGGCCCCATGTGCCGACCCGGAGGATTATATTGTACTAGGTTCGAATCCCAACGAAATCATTTAGATTTTTATACTTTTTTTTCTGTTTATTCACACGTCAGCCTATAGTTGTAAGAACATTATAAGAAACCCTAATTTTATGTAGTGGATAGGTGGACACTTGAAAGTTTATTATTTTGTATACAATGCATACGACTCGAGTGGAATTGGTTGCAATCTATGTAGGCTAAGCTCAAAGTGTGTTCAGATGTCTAGCCTACCAGTAAGTACAGTACACTCTCGAAAGTATTAAATAATATACATTAAAATTAGAAGTGTGTGACTTTCTCTTCCTACTATAGGCTGGGTTCGTATATTCTGCTTGGTGAACAGGGACACCTCCATCCGTCACTGTCTTGCGCAACAGGACAACAGATGCCGAAGGTGGTAGTGGAACTGGTGGTGCACATTGTATCAAATGTATGGACCGTTTTAATACAATACATACCAGTGTAAAGGAGCCGTATGTAGAAAACTATAATGCTGACTTTATTGGAATGATTTGACTAACAGCACTTTATAGCGTCGTACTCCTAGGATATGACGATATAAGTAAAATTAATTTATTCAATATATTGCTTGTATCATTTGGGTAAAGAAGCAGTTAGTGGCCATAATCTGTACGTATGTATGTACATATGTGTATGTACTACACACTGCTAGATCGAGTATATCTCCGTAAAGCCTTCATAGTTCATATTATAGTTTCCACTGTTGTGACCATGTAGCTCCGCCTCCTCTCTGATGTCATCCACTGAGGTGCCATTTGCTTATTTTTCCTTTTCTATTGTGTGTATGTTTATATTTTATGCATGGATTTGATACCACGTGGAGTTTTAGAATACCACAATATTGCATCAATATAATGTACTCTCTATCCTTAGCCTACCATAATGAACTGCATTAATGCGATAATGATATTTCGTAGCTCTCTCTCTCTCTCTCTCTCTCTCTCTCTCTCTCTCTCTCTCTCTCTCTCTCTCTCTCTCTCTCTCTCTCTCTCGTTATGCTGTTGCCAGGTGTACAGGCAGTGTGTGTGTGTGTGTGTGTTGCAGTTCAGTGTGATGGCTGTGATGCTGATTTAATATGAGTTAGTGTTTTGTATGTCTGGAGTGAACACAAGTATAAATGAGATGGAAGAAATGCGACGAAAAGTTACAACAACAGAAACCTCATAGTGTAGAAGGTGCAAACCATGTGGCCCCCCCTTTTGATTATGACGAGAAAGTGTGTGTGTGTTTGTGTGTTGTGTGTGTGTGTGTGTGTGTGTAGCCTGAGGAGATGACACAACAACAGAGAGAAGACACGACAGCTGTGAAATTTAATGCAGTGATGAGTTGACACATTGTTGACCTCTCCCTTCCCTCTCTCCCGTCAATAATCATCATCTCGACCCTTACACACACACACACACACACCTTCTCTCTGTCTCTGTAACTCCTCCTCCTCCTCCACTTCCTTCTTCTCCTCTTTCTAGCTTCACCCCTCACCACGCCCTCTTTTTCCAACTACGTTCCAGCGGTATGTTACAAGAAATGACGTTGAAATAATACTGGTAAATCTGGAGCAAGTGATTCCTCCCATCTCTCCCAAGCAACAGCCTCCATTAATTTTGTTAACCTGGTCCTGTCTTATGGCAATCTTTGCAGGAATCAAGGCGCTCCAATTAACCAAAAGTATATCATCCCCATAATTTCAACAATGCAAGGAATCAATTTGCATTTTGCTATGCGGTACGTTTGAAAATGAAATTGAATGATCAAATCTAATTGCATGACTAAATCAGAGTGCAATAAGGGTCGTGTTGATATGTGAATTTATATGTATCATTCATGAATTTGCAAGATATTCTCACCCTTAAATTCCCATCAGAAAGCATCATATTCTCCCATAACTATATTACTGACGTTTTGTATTTCCCTTCCCCACAGGTTAAGGAAGGGGTGTCCAATAAACTATATAATTATATAACCACATGAAAAATACACATCAACATTTTGCTTATGAAACTTATTGCCAATTGTGTATGTATGGTAAACTCAAGGCATGTTTACCGATACCACACCTATATTATCAAAACTTCTTAACGATCTTAGTAATAACGCTATACATTACACCGCCAAAAGAACATAAGAAAAACATATATATGCAGTTTATACGAAGCAGCACAACATTAAGCCCCCATAACAAAACTACCTATAACTTTGTCGTCAGTAACGTACTGTACCCCGTCTGAATTATAGTTTATCTCTCTGTATTTTGAACCTTCGTCTCTCTCTCTCTCTCTCTCTCTCTCTCTCTCTCTCTCTCTCTCTCTCTCTCTCTCTCTCTCTCTCTCTCTCTCTCTCTCTCTCTCTCAAGCCCAGAGGGTAAAGGCGACCCTCTTTGCAGTCTACTGTCGGTTGCAGGTACAGTACTTGCTACTATTTTTTTTCCTCCTTCCTTCCTTCCCTTACTTCCCTTTCACATCATTCCATCCTTCCCTTACTTCCTTTTCATACCTATCCATCCTTTTATCCTTCCCATACTTCCCTTTCACATCATTCCATCCTTCCCTTACTTCCCTTTCACATCATTCCTTCCTTCCCTTACTTCCTTTTCATACATATCCATCATTTTATCCTTCCCACTCACTCCCCTGTCATACCCATCCATCTATCTCTTTCTATTTTCTTTACTTCCTTGTCACATCCATTCATCTTTTTCTATTTAATTTACTTCCTATTCACAACCATCCATCCTTTTCAATTTTCTTTACTCACACACACCCTTCTATAGTTTTTTCCTTTCTATTCTCCCCTCTCTACTTCATCCGTCTTTCATTTAAATAATACAGGTATAAATATTTCTTTATATTCAAGTGCATACGTTTATTATTAATCCGGTTTCTATACATCAGATTCCAGGCTATACTCATTCTATGGTGAATGTTTTAATGTGTGTGTGTGTTTGTATGTGTACTGCCTTGATGTGTATGTGTGTTATATTTGTGTGTGTGTGTGTGTGTGTTGACTGCCTTGATGTGTATCTGTATTTGATGTGTACTTGTATATGTGTGTAGATTGCCTTGATGTGTATGTGTGTTTTATTTGTGTGTGTGTGGACTGCCTTGATGTGTATGTGTGTTTTATTTGTGTGTGTGTGTGTGTGTGTGGACTGCCTTGATATGTTTTTGTGTGTTGTGGAGAGGTGTCTTTTTTGTGATGCAACGAACATCTGTCCACCTGGTGTATCCGTGTGCCTACCTACAGCTTTCGTTCCCTTCCAGTATCCATCCCATCTCCCCCAGCTTCCCTCCTTCTGTTTACATACCTCTTCCTCCCTCCCTCCTTCTCTTCCTGCGCATCACGTGGCTGTGCATGTGAGGTAAGCAGGTGGTTAAGTCATGCGTCGTGGCTGTTGTTGTTGTTGTTGTGTTGGTACTGTTTCTTAAAGTTTATTGTGTTTGTGGAAGATAAAGTGCAGACGAGGTGGGGCTTGGACAGGCAGACATGGAGGGAGATGGCAGGGAAGAGAAGAGGACGAAACAGAGAGGGAGAGAGGTAGATAAACACACAGCCAGACGGGGAGGTAAAAGTAGAGAGAATGAGGTGGGATTTGCAGGCAGGGAGGGAAATGAACAGACAAGCAGGCAGGTATAGGGAAGAGAAGAGAGGACGAGGTGGAATTTGGGCAGAGAGGGAGGGAAGGAGGGAGATAAACAAACAGGTATAAGGAAGTAAGGAAGGAGGGAGGTAAGTGTGAGTGACAAGCAGGGAGGAAGAGATGTAAGGGGAAGTTTGAAGGAGGAAGGGAGTTAAGGGCTTGGACAAAGGAGGGAGGGAGTTAAGGGCTCTAACAAAGAAGGAGGAAGGGAGGTAAGGGCTTGGACAAAGAAGGAGGGAGGGGGGTAAAGGCTCGGACGACTCGGACAAAGAGGGAGGGAGGTAAAGGCTCGGACAAAGAAGGAGGAAGGGAGGGAGGTAAGGGAGAGGAATGGGGGGGGGGGAAGGAGGCGCCCACTTGTATAGCACACCCCATGAGCACACCACACTAGGGACCAAACCAGCCACTGCCAGTCGCCATGCACCCAGCAACTAACCACTTATTACTGTATACCTTCTCAACTTGTTTCAGACAACTGTGTAACATAATAAGATAATAATTATTCGAGAAGTCTTCACTGACAACATTTTGCTCTTTAGTAGACTATACTGAGTCACATAACTGGGGTACACTATTGAATCTTTTACTCTTATGCCACAAAACAGCAGTCTCTTTTTTTTAGTAACATCATTGTCGTCTGTTCGGTATATATCTTCTCCAATTAACCAACCCTTCAGGACGTAATACAAATATGGAGCCAAAGATTTCTCCTAATAATTTTGAAACTGATCATTTTATCTTATTATTAAATATAATATTATAGTCAATTATAGATTATTTAATGACGTAGGCTCGAGTTTGCATCCCACATAACAGACGTCGGGGGACTTTACATTTTGCACAGAGCATTAATAAAAAAAAAAAAATGACTGGGTTGGTCGATGCCATTAATTTTACAGTATAGAACGATGGCTGTATACCTTTGTAGTTTGATAACGATGACTGTTAGCCTACTATGGTTCCACACTAGATACAAGATTACCTGTAATAAGTGTAATTTTAGGGTTCACCCACATGGAAGGAGCTTGTGTCGTGGCATGGTCAGGTGGAATCAGAAGCCTCCAATTTTCACACACGATCACAGGGTCTGAGGGTCCTAAATTATCATGTTCACACACACACATACACACACACACACACACACACACACACACACATACACACACACACACATTCTTGCCACAGCTTATCATGTTTGTGTGACTGGCTTCACCCCCTGTCCTGTTACAAACAACACTAAAGTTTTATCTGATAACAAGCTAAACTTCCCACCTGGTCTTTATATCTATACATGCTGTGGGTCTATTGAGAGAGAGAGATAATAAATTTGTGATATAATATTGTACGGTAAACAAAAAGCAAGTTATATATATATATATATTTTTTTTTCTAGGTCACAGGAAATTTTTTATCGAATCTTTACGAGGATATAATCATTCATGAACTCTATATATTCACATGTTATTATTTTGTCTGGAGGTTGTAATACTGGGAGAAGCGAAGGGAGGATATACTGTAGGTAGGTACGAGAGAGTGTGGGTCGGTTTATGGGTTGGTTTATGGGTTAGTTGGTTGGTTAATGATCTGGCTATACCCGGTTGGTTGATAGGGTGAGATGGTTGTAACATTACATCACCAGTCTTCTCTCTCTCTCTCTCTCTCTCTCTCTCTCTCTCTCTCTCTCTCTCTCTCTCTCTCTCTCTCTCTCTCTCTGTTGGGTAAAAGTTTTGAAACGAGTTTTATAATAGCCTCAGGAGATACATTTTCTCCCTGAGTACGTATAGTGTACACGCTACACTTCCCATATTAGGATTTATAGCCAGACTCAATTACCGAGAAAACAGGAATCACAGTTCTTTTGGTTGTTGTTATCATGGTACTTGTTTTCTCATGCAATCTTGGGACATCTTGCCGTCAACACACACACACACACACACACACACACACACACACACACACACACACACACACACACACACACACACACACACACATCAAAGTCCTTCATTCGTGTTTCCATGCAAAGACAACAAACATATTATTTTTTACATGATACGAGAATGTAATAATGATATCCTAATTGTGGTTGGAATATTGAAGTCAGATATGAAATATTTTAGTGACAAAAAACTGAAGACCACTTGAGGGATATTTTATGTGTATACAGTATGGATTATGTGTAAAGTTGATACAAGTTGAGAGCATTTGGTTATTACAACATATTCATACGACAAAGAATTGATGTCGTGATTGACTATCTCGTACACATCTGCATGGATACATAGAGGTAAATGTCAACTATTGATATTCCTTCATTTTGTGATTGTCTATCTTGTACACGTCTGGATACATAGAGGTAAATGTCAACTTTTTATATTCCTTACTTCATTGGAGTTGTCAGCATGACCTTGTAGCTTAGCCTCCTCTTTCGCAACCTTCTTCATGTGGCTTGTCATTTTTTGAGGCGTTCACTGGTTATATAATGTGTTTGCTCCCCTCCCCTCCGCTGCAGAATTTCCCTCTGTTAAGGTGTTTACAATCCTGTGGCCTCTGATTGGCTCGTTGATGTAGCGTGGCAACTCGTCCTACCATCCTGATTGGTTGGTGGAAAAGGAGTGACATGAGAATATTTCTTTTTTACACGTTTTCCATATGACGATAACTTGATTATTGCAAATAAGCACTTTACATCGTTACTTGATAAACAACTGTCTATATTCAGTAAATATTAAGTAATTTCATATTGAGTGAGTGTGCATGTGACTGGCGAGATTTATGCTAATCCTGGATAAGCAATATCAAGGTGTGATAAACTACCACAACGGCAATTTACAGGTTTCACGCATGCGCATCGGTTAGTTCATGTAAAGTCTTGTGAAACCAATCAGGTTGATGAAGCTTCGACTCAAAAGTATATAAGCGCTGGAAATCTGGAAGAAGGCAGAGAACAGCACACACCACCACAGCAACCGGTCCTCTCTCTCGACCGACCCCCAAGTCGTCCTCCTGAACAACAACCCTGGATTATAAGTGTGAGGTGACGGGAGTGCACACCGTGGCATTACCTACTTCGGACTACTGGAAGTGTCAGCAACAGTGTGATTGGTTTTGGGTTACTCTGGCTTCTTATTTGTGTTCACAAGACTTTACATGAACTAACCGATGCGCATGCGTGAAACCTGTAAATTGCCGTTGTGGTAGTTTAGCGTGTTGTGGTGGTTTAGAAGCACTACAGTACCCCCCTCCCCGGCGAGTCGTCAAGGCTGGACCCAAGGAGACCATGGACGTGTACCGATCCGGGGGACGAGACACTCTGCCACTCCTGGTTGTTACTTCTTGAGGACATTGTTCTGCTCCTGCACTATCAGAGAAAGAAATATCAGATTCAGCTTTCAATGGATGTGCTACCAAGGGTTCAATCTTAAGGGGGTCACTTTTGAAATCAGTTGACGTGGAAGAATGGGGCAATTCAGGTGCTGGGGAGGGAGGTGGAGAGGGTACCGAGATGTAGATTTCACCTGGGGTCTGAGATGAACTGACAGGACCACCATCATTGGTAGTTGAAGGTACAATTGCTGGTTTCAGCCTATCTATAGTTACCGTCTCTTCTCTGCGAGGTCCTTGTATTATGAAGTACTTACTAGACTTCGATATCACTTTGAACGGGCCATTGTAGGGTCGCTGCAGAGGTCGACGATGCCCATCTTGGCGAACCCACACATACTCTGCAGAATCCAAAGCTGAAGGAACAAAACATCGTTGATTATCAGGAGTGCGGGGTGGAAATGCTAGAAACTTTGAAACGGTTGACCTCAGAGTGTCAAGGAATTCATTTTCACCAATAACACCATCTTTCACAAAGTCTCCACAAAATTCCCCTGGTAGACGCAGTGATTCACCATACACCAACTCTGCAGGACTGCACTGAAGATCCTCCTTCACCGCAGCTCTGATACCCAAAAGGACTAGTGGCAATGAGTCTACCCACCTGTATGGATGAGGTTGGGATTTCAGAGCATCCTTGAGGTGGCGATGAAATCTCTCTACCATTCCATTAGACTGCGGATGGTAGGAGGTTGTTCGATTGCGAGTAGTACCCAAGAAAATTAACATCCTGTGCCACAGTTCAGACTCAAACTGACTTCCTCTGTCGGTAATGATGGTCGCCGGGGTACCGAACCGAGCAACCCAACCAGTGAGAAACGCCAAAGCAGTCGATTCAGCAGATATATCAGTCATGGGTATAGCCTCAGCCCATCTCGTAAACCTGTCAACACAAGTAAGCAGATACGTAAATCCTCGTGATGTAGGCCATGGTCCCAGAATATCCACATGTACGATCTGAAACCTATGTGATGGAGATGATATAGATCCAACTGGAGTTTTGACATGTCTGATGATTTTAGAGGATTGACAGGAAGAACATTGCTGGACCCACTGTCGAATATCTGCGCGAATACCTGGCCAAACTACCCGTTGTGATACTAGACGTTGTGAAGCCTTAACACCAGGATGACTAAAATTATGTAAATATGAAAATACTGCATACCTCCAGGATCTGGGTATAAAAGGGCGGGGTTTGCCGCACGACACATCACACCACAGCTGAGATGCAGAACCAAGTACATCGAAGGGTTGAAACTCCAATGCAGTAGATGAGGAACTCTTCCATGTTGCTAACTCGTTGTCACCAATCTGGTCACGTGCAATCCGTGCGTAATCAAGCTCAGGAAATGCATTAACATCAATAGACATGACTCTAGATAATGCGTCAGCTACTGTATTCTCCTGTCCTTTAATGTGTCTGATATCCGTTGTGAATTCGGAAATATATGACAAGTGACGCAATACTCTTGGAGAATATAAATCAGATTGACTGGCCATTGCATGAGTGAGAGGTTTGTGATCAGTTAAAATGTAAAAATCTCTGCCTTCCAAGAGATGTTTAAAATGACGTGTAGCAAGATACATCGCCAACAATTCCCTGTCAAATACACTATATTTTATTTGAGATGTTTCAAGGCGTTTTGAAAAGAACCCAATAGGTATTACCTCTCCATGGACTTCCTGCTGCAAAACTGCGCCCACTGCTTGAGAAGAAGCATCGGTCACCAACACCATCTTTGCCACTGGATCAGGATATGACAGAAGAGTTAGGAGAGATACTTCCTTCTTAATCCTGACAAACGCTGCTGAAGAGTGTTCTGTCCAAGGTAGAATATCATTATTCCTCTTCAAAGGTTTCTTCAATAGATCGTGTAGAGGACGTAAGATATCCGCTGCATGAGGAAGAAATCTGTGATAATAGTTAATTATTCCCAAAAATTCACGAAGTTTCTTGACAGACTGTGGTTGTGGAAAATCTCTAATTGCATCAATCTTTTGAGGTAGTGGCCTAATACCTTCCTTGGACACCCTATGACCAAGAAAATCTAGCACAGGCACCCCAAAAATACATTTACCTGGGTGAATTTTCATACCAGTTTCCTGAAGTCTCCTCAGCAGTTGTCGCAGGTGAAGACAATGTTCCTCCTGATTTGCTGATGCCACTAAGATGTCATCTATATACACTGTGACAAAAGGAAAGTCATGAAGGATATGGTCCATATGACGCTGAAATGATTGGGCTGCATTCCTTAATCCGAATGGCATAAAACAGTATTCAAAGAGCCCAAAAGGTGTAGTGATTGCTGTTTTGGGAATATCAGAGGGAAATACAGGTATTTGATGAAAAGCTTGGGCTAAATCAATTTTTGAAAATATAGTTTGTCCATGTAACTTCAAATGAAAATCCTGTACATGTGGTATAGGGTATCTATCAGGAACAGTAATTCTATTTAAAGATCTATAGTCACCACACGGACGCCATTCTCCCACAGCTTGCTTTGGGACCATATGGAGTGGAGATGCCCAACAACTGCTGGATGGTCGCACAATTCCCCTCTGCAACAAACTGTTAAATTCCTGTTTTGCTGCATGCAGTTTCTCTGGATCGAGGCGTCTTGGACGAGAATACACTGGAGGTCCGGTCGTCTCGATGTAGTGATAAACTGGGGATTCTGCTGGGGTGGTTGAATCAGTTGCTGGTTTGGTAAGAGATTGAAATTCTTGTAATATAGCATCATAAGTGGGGTCAATACTAACGCCCATGACACGAGGAGAATCAGTTTCTACATTCAGGCTGTGAATGATATGGTTTGATGGTTGATGTACCAAACAATGTCTTACTGGGTCCACTGATAATTTATGAAATTTAAGAAAGTCATACCCAAGAATTGGTTGTGTAACTTCTGCCACTACAAATGTCCACATAAGTAACTGCCCCAGACCCAAATTCAAGCAATATGTCACAGTACCGTATGTTGCAATAGGTTTGCCATCAGCGGTTATCAAGTCATAAGATGGAAATTTCTTATTTCTGTTTTGTGAATTGGGTGGAAAGATACTTACCGATGCTCCAGTGTCTACTAAAAACTTGCTACCCGAGCTTCGATCGATGACTTGTAGAAGCGGTGTTGTGTCAGAGACCAAAGCGGGAGGTGCCGCATTCACCACCTCCCGCTGTTGAAGTTTCCCTGATAATAACAAGGTGGAGAACACTGTCGAGCTCTGTCCCCGAATGTGAAATGATACCAACAGGTGTCATTAACTCTATTTTCTGAACCACCTCTGTACGAAGGAATTCCTGTGCGGCGTGGTAGCTGCTCTGGAGCTGAAGATAATCGCTGTTCAAGGCTTTCTAATCGTTGAAGTATACCCTCAACAGACTGGCTTAAATTGCGACCAGTATACTGAGCACTTGCAGCCTTATGCCCTGTAGGTTCTAGTAGAGTAATATCAACATTTCCAGATGATGTTGCTGGCGTAACACTGCCTGTTCCACTTTGAAGAGAAGGATCATTCTGAGGCACAATTGCAAACGTCTGCCTTCCACAACAAAAATGACTCACTGAAGCAGCATTGCTTGAAGACACTCGTGCAGAATTAGTTGGAATCTCCACTACAACTCTGTCGGCTGCAGCCACGTAATCGTTGGTTGATGTTGTATTATGTAATGTTGCTAGGGTAACTCGTGCTTCTGCAGGTAGCTTCTGAAGATGCATGTAACTCAAAATATCGTCTGGTAGTGAAGTCACACAGCGAGAGTTAATGAGTTTCATTCTTTGCCACAACATTGACGGTTTCAAATCACCCAAAGTTATGTCCTGTAATTCTTGAAGATGTTGACGATCTGGTTTCCTGTAGCATTCCGTTATCGCAGTTTTGAGAGCGTCGAATTTTCCTGTAGATGGTGGTGAAGTAATTGCTGGTCGAACCAAAGAAGCTACTTCGGTAGGCAGGGCGCCGACCAAAGCATTAAACTTCTCAGAGTCCGTAGCTGACGTATGAGAGAGGTATGCTTCCACATGTATCAGCCAGTCAGTAACGTTATGATGAAACAAGGGTAATTTCAACCGTGTGTCTGGCATTTTTAATCACGAGTGTGTATCGCACCACAGGGTCACTCCGGGGTCACCAATTTGTAGTGCCCACGGGGTTAAGAACAGTGATACACTAATTTTCTTGATTTATTACCATACACCACAATAATAGTTTGTCCCCACCAAGAAGTTAATGTGCTCGTTTTGCTGAGCACGATAATAAATTACACACAATATAAAGCAGGGAATGATAACACTTGTGAACACAAATAAGAAGCCAGAGTAACCCAAAACCAATCACACTGTTGCTGACACTTCCAGTAGTCCGAAGTAGGTAATGCCACGGTGTGCACTCCCGTCACCTCACACTTATAATCCAGGGTTGTTGTTCAGGAGGACGACTTGGGGGTCGGTCGAGAGAGAGGACCGGTTGCTGTGGTGGTGTGTGCTGTTCTCTGCCTTCTTCCAGATTTCCAGCGCTTATATACTTTTGAGTCGAAGCTTCATCAACCTGATTGGTTTCACAAGACTTTACATGAACTAACCGATGCGCATGCGTGAAACCTGTAAATTGCCGTTGTGGTAGTTTAGCGTGTTGTGGTGGTTTAGTGTGTGTGAATTGTCGTTGTGATGGTTTAGTGTGTTGTGGTGGTTTAGAAGCACTACAGTACACTACATACATACATGACCGTCACTTGCTCTGTCGTCATTGGAAGGGAAATATTGACACGTGTGTTTTGCAAGCAAGGATTAAAATGTTAAAAGCTGGAGGTTGGTTGCATTGTGACTGGAAAATTTGCTGTGTTATATAAGCTAATAGGGTGAATGGATCAGTTTGGGTGGTGCTTCAGATGCTTAGACGTCATATTGTCGGCCATCGGATACGAAGATTACTTCATGGGTGAAACCAAGATTTGGTGCTCGGTACTGTTTCTGTCGGCCAAAGGGATACGAAGACGAGCCAAGCTTACAGCCGCTGAAACAAACACCGTCTTCGTATCCAAGCAAGACAGGCTGGGTCCAGAGCAGTGATTGGGGCACCTTGCCTCTTCAGTTTGGAAGACTATATACCGAGACGTGTAAATAACAACATATCAACAATGACGGACCGCAATAATTTAATAAGTAATATTATACATATGATGAATGTTAAGTGCAAGAGGTTGTATAATAGAGCCACTTCATCACAAAATAGGTTTTCATGAATATAATTGCAGTTTAGAAGGTTATATACCTCATTAATCATTGAATACTATTTTCTTCAATTTTTTATAATATAATATAATCAGTCGAGGTGGTGTGTTGTGGTCTTAGATATGACACTGTCATATAGCAATATAGCAACGTACATATACTATATATACACATAGAACCCTTAAAAGAAGTTCTTCCAGTACAGGAAGGATACATTAATAATTACCTAAGAAATAATGACGTATTATCTTAATGGATCTCCGACAAAATCAAAGCAAGAAATTGAATTCCAAATTTCTCCCTCCATGATGAATAATAATGAGTGTTTCGACAATAATAATCTTTCGGCTCTACTCAATAATTTACAAACTTTCTAATATTTCGGCCCAATACCGCGCTGGACGTCAAAAACTGGTCGTACTGTACGTATTCATGTCAGTTTTTGTGGTCCGATACCAAGCGTGTTCGTATCCCAATCCTACGCTTCGACAACAAAATGACGTCTATAGTACTGAGAGAGAGAGAGAGAGAGAGAGAGAGAGAGAGAGAGAGAGAGAGAGAGAGAGAGAGAGTGACCTGTCCTTGGAGATTGCACACACACACACACCCTCTTATGTAACCCGAAAAAAAACTATTTACCGCGACAAACATATTCTGATAAGCCCCCCCGCCCACATACACAAACACACACACACACACACACACACACACACATACACACACAC
>JAWZYT010000302.1:207500-216446 GCA_034508575.1 Petrolisthes manimaculis
CCTGGACTGAGATATACACGTGATGTTTGCTGTGTGTGTGTGTGTGTGTGTGTGTGTTCACCTTGAGGCGTCACGTGTTATTCTTGTTGAACCCTGACCCCGTGTTTACATTCGGGAAGAGTTGTTACCTAATTATTATAGGGTCATAGTATGTACTGTATGTATACTTTCACTTTTCTCATTAAGGTATAGGTGTACTGTAGTGTTACCCTTCCATTAATTGTATACTTCAACCCAGGACTACTTGTGTCATTTATAGTAAAAAAATTCCGACTAACTTTTTTTTTTCCGACTAACTTTAGATGATTATATATATCGTGCTGTAGGAAGTTAAAGCTACAAATTTCTAAGGGATTAATAAAGTCTCTTAACTCATTTTCTAAGTAGACATAACCATACCAGAAGAAGTGAAAGCTCCCAACCTACCTAAACCCAGATCATTGTTTTAATACGAATTCTTTAAAAAAATTAAAAAGAATTCTTTAAATGTGGCATTTCTTTGGCTGTATTTAGGCATTAGAAGTTTACATCACCTAAAACTATGACACAGGATAAATGTCTCAGAAAGTATGATACAAATTCAAGTTTTATTAATGATATGCCCAATTCATTTTTCGGTACCATGTAATATTATATCAAGGACCTTGGTAATTATAACACAAGTAGAGTACATTTTATTCCTATGCCATTTACTTTTACAAACATCCCATGCAGTGAAAAACAAAAATGCCAACTTAAACACTCTTTCCATGGCTACCTATATTTACCCACATTGTCCCCCAGATTCACTCTTAACCAACCACACATCCTTTTCCTCATATACTCTATTTATCTGGTACGTACAGTACATACATACATACATACATCCCATTGATAGAACCCATACACGTGTCACCCCACAACAACAACAACACCACCACCACCAACTCTGGCTGACATCATAACAGTTCACACACACCCAACATGTATGAGAGAGGACATCATAATTATTTCACACTCCAAAGGGACAACCACAACCCCATTCAGATGTCATAACCATAATCTGTGTAGGCATAAACCACGTCTATATAATGATAATTCTAATGATTAAAAAAATACCAAATACAAGTAAGTTAAAATATCAACATTAGTAGATTGATGATTAAACCACTCCCACGTCCCTATACACTATAATATTATAACCTTATGGTACTCACGTAATCACTGCATGGCTTCACCCTCACACACACGATTCCTATCTCTTTCTCTTACTCTCTCTTCACGTGTGGGAGTAGAAACGTGTAGTCTATCTGTGTTTGTGTGTGTGTTATCAAAGAGGAGGAGGAGCAGGAGGAAAATAAGTCATAATTGTAATGGGAGGAGGTGGAGGAATTATAGAAGATGTGGTGGTGTAAATGAAGTACAAATAAAAGTGGGGAAGATACAGGAAGAAAAAAGATTCAGGGAATAAATAAGGACAATGAAGAAAGAATAGTAGTGGTAGATGTAATGGTTACGAAGGAATAGAAGGAAAAGGAAGACATTTTTGTATTAATAGTATGATAGGAAACAGGGAAAAGATGGAGAATTCAGAAATAAAAGTGGAGAAGAATTATGATAAGATAAAAAGGAAACCAAAGTGAAAAGCAAAGGAGAGAAGAAGAATTAAAAGTTGGAAGAGAAATTGTAAGAAGCAGAAGAAATAAATTTTGAATATATAAGACTGATAGCGAAGAGGAAGATAACACGAAGCATATGATTAGATTCTCACACGAGGGAATATCAAGATAAGACATGAACTGATATGACATGCTTATTCAGGGTACCACACACACACACACACACACACACGGATTGTAAACATGTGTGTGTGTGTGTGTGTGTGTGTGTGTGTGTGTGTGAAGGAGAGTATTATCACGACTTATCATTGGTCACAGGTCGAGAGAGAAAATTATAAAAAAAGTTGTCTGATAGCCCCCCATCTATTTTTATGTTTCAGTGTACAGTTAGTCGTAAAAGTTCTACCCTGTTAGTAGCTTGACGACGAAGGTGTGACAGTGACGTGGAAAGGGTGTGACAGTGACGTGGAAAGGGTGTGACAGTGACGTGTTGTGTGTGTGTGTGGTAGTGATGTGATGGTGAGGTTAACTTTGTGTGTGTGTTGCGAGACAAAGGGGTGCATGGGGAGGGAAGAGTGTATACATAGGGAATGAATGGACAACAAGAATGAAAGGGTATATATATAAAGAAGTATAGAGGAGGAGGAGGAAGAGGAGGAGGAGGAGGAGGAGAAGAAACACATGCAGGACCTAGTAGTGACTGAGAGAAAATAAGGGACATCCTGTATTCGTTCAGTTGAGTTGTAGTGCACTCACCTCCCCTCCTCTCCCCTCCCCTCCCTCCCTCCCTCCTTCCCTCCCCTCCCTCCCCTCCTCTCCCCTACTCTCCCCTCCCTCCCTCCCTCCTTCCCTCCCCTCCCTCCCCTCCCCACCACACAATGACCAACCCACTCACCCATATAAACCTCATGCACAGCCCCCTACTCCCTCCCCCTAACCCACCCACCCACCCAAGGCTAGCATTGCCCTACCTACTATCCCCTTTCATAGCATTGTCCCCCACCCACCCACCCACCTATAGCATTGTCCCCCTCCCCCCACACACCCACCTACTATCCTCTTTCATAGCATTGTCCTCCCCCCACTCCCTACATATCCTCTTCTAATTATCATCTCATCCTATATCCTCTTTCATTATCCATCCTGTCCCTCTTATCCACTATATATCCTACCTGCACCCCCTACCTCCTTCCATAGCCCCCCTCCACACCCACAACCCATTTCACAGCATCACACCCCAACCCCTACCCCCTTCCATAGCTCCTCCACACCCACACACAACTCATTTCACAGCATCACCCCCCACCCCCTACCTCCTTCCATAGCCCCCCTCCATCCACACACAACTCATTTCACAGCAACACCCCCCCCCCACCCCCCACCCCTCTGGTATCACTCTCTTCCCCTTGCCAGAGCCCATATCCTTTCATAGATCATCTTGTGATTTCTGACCTCCCCTTGAATTATCCTCTCCTCTCCTTACATCCTGTCATCCATTTCCTTTGATCCACATTTTCTACCACACACACACACACACACACACACACACACACACACACACACACACACACACACACACACACACCTATGGTCCCTCTCTGTCACCGTGCTTACCTGTTTGTCTTTCTTTCTGTCTGTCTGTCTCTTTCATATTAACTCTCTCTCTCTCTCTCTCTCTCTCTCTCTCTCTCTCTCTCTGTCGTAGACTCGTAGCACTGCTTTTCCCCCCTAAGGAGGGTATCGCCTGTGGTGTTGTGGGCAGTATTTTATGGGTTTTGGCGTCCCTTCGGCCCCAACCACACCCTTTCAATTCTCCAGTAGTCCCTCCTTACGTTACATTATTCTACTAAATTTCTACTTCCTTCGTGTTCGTTGTCCCATTTCTCCTTCACCATCTCCATCTTCATAATAATAATAATAATAATAAAGTGTCGTCCAGGGTTATTATCAAAGTGTCTAGGAGTTTACTTAGACGACCACTTCAAAAATTAGGAAGACTGTATACAAATCTGCCAATCTTAATTTTCCATTTTTATCTCTTCCTCCTCCATCCTCATAATTATATATCCTTCTATCCCTTCTCTCCCATCTTTCCGTTCTTCTTTTCCCTAACCATGCACTCCCCCATTCTTTTCTCTCCCTCGATTCCTCCCCCACCCCCTTCTGTACCCCTCTCCCCCCTCCTCCAGATTTCATTCTCGACCCCTCCTTCCTTCCTTAACCTCTCTGTCCCATGACCCTCAGCTTCGTTATGAGTTTTAGAGCTGTAGATAGAGCTCTGATGAGTTTGTTCCCTCTCTCTCTCTCTCTCTCTCTCTCTCTCTCTCTCTCTCTCTCTCTCTCTCTCTCTCTCTCTCACACACACACACACACACACACACACACACATACACACACATACACACACACATACACACACACAGAGAGAGAGAGAGAGAGAGCTGCTGTTATTTTCTTTACATTTGGTCTTACATTACCATTTCAGTATTTACTTCCTCAGCAGGTACAGTACATTTCATAACCTTATCAGTCATCCTTACGTCATTCATATAATCTCATATTATTTCCCATCCTTGTCATCTACTTACGAGACCACATGAGGTAGATAAAATATTGAAGATAAATGAGTCCTTCTAATACTGCCACAAAACACTACCTACAGTATATGGAAGGACCTTGTTTCGTGGCAAGCATGGTCAGGAGGAATCAGAAGCCTCCAGTTTTCATACACAAATCACAGGGTCCTTATTAAATCATTCTCCAGGAAACTATAAACAATATCATGAATAAGCTTTCCTGTTTTTTTTGTTTGTTTTTTTATTATTGTTTTGTTTTCCCCCATCCTTTAATTTCTGTCATCAGATAACAATCACTTATATTTCATTTATATATTTATGAAGCATCTTTTGAGTGTTGACTTTAGACTTGTTATATATACCCTTCTCATTTATGTAACTATTCCTTTTCCAGTCGTGGTTCCTTTGATGTTAAGCATTTTTATTATTTCACTTTATTACCAACCGACAATTACTTAAAATTTCTGTTTTTTTTTTTTTTTTTTCACTATATGGTATTACGTAAATCAATCCCATACTATTGACATCTGACCTTCACTTATTATTTGTGTAAGTAATCACTCATGTATTCCAAAACAACAACAAACATTATGGCACCAGCAAAGAATCAAGACACTTCAATGTACTAAAAGTCAATTACCACCTCAAGTAAAAACAACCCTTGTTATCAAATGGTACACGGTTCTTGAGGGACATGCTATTTTGGGGACAAACACGGATATTAAACAACAATAATATAACATGAACACTATTATTGAATGGAGCTGAGTGTCCCAGAATGGCATCAACTGTATATACCTCTCTTACCTAACCTGTTCACCACTATACCTTTATACTACTACGCCTCAGTTACCTAACCTCTTCTCGACAGTTAAATGTTTCGTAAGTGGTGTTGATTGGACCGTCGTGTGATCTCCATTTGTGTTCGTTCGCACCTCTCTCTATATACCTTCTACGTTTCACACACACACACACACACACACACACACACACACACACACACACACACACCCTTCCCTCCAGTCGTATACGTAACCGCCCGCATACTTTCCATATGTCCAGGTGGTGTGTCCTGTGTACAGTAAACACCAATAGTCGTGTCGCGGATTTGTACGAAGATAAAGTGTAACACGTGATACATAATAAAATCCCTATATACTCACCCGGCGGAATATACCTGATGTTTAGTACGTATGCTTTCACTATACTGTACATCTCGACATGATTATTAACACTTTTACTACTGTACACTGGAGGTCGAATGAATCCGTCTCCATGAATGATGCGAAACTACACATCTTGCTCTCTGTATAAGTTTTGGTTCATAGGGATCATTTATTTGGCTCGTTTTCATTCATCTGATGCAGGACATTTGATCGTGACACTACACTTGAACCATCCTTACTGATCAAGGTCATCTGGTTATAACATAAACAAAGTACAAGATAATATATTACAGATGACGAAACACTGCATAATAAGCCTATCTCAGTTATACACGTGTTTATCCTTAACTGTATTATTATGTTGCCCCTACACGTACTTGATAATTACACAATCCTATTATGAAACCTAACATAATCCAATACCTGTCATGTGAAGATACCCTACATTATACTCCTGTACATAGATTATTTATCAGTCAAGGTCCAAATAGTAGCCTACTGTATAGATATTGGAATATATTCAGAGAGAAAGGTGTTATTACTAATGACCAAAAAGGATTCCAAGTTCATTATTCATAAAAGTCAACTTCATTCCCACCCATAATTTGTATTGGTATGAGTGTACATTCATTTGTTGAACGTGGCACACCGCTACTGAATTCAAATATTCTTCAATCGTTTGATGACCGACCGCTGCTGGAAATGAGAATGATACAGTTTGGTAACTTGTAAATATGCAAACCCACGAACAAGTGTGAATGTTGAGATGTTTTATGAATGAGGGCCCAGGCAGCCTCAGCTGGCTTTTCCTGCTACGAGTAATTTTTTCCCACTTCGGGATTGCCACCTCGCCAGGCGTAAATCAATCCAGCCTCAGTCTCAGATGTATGTGATAAGCGTCTTCGCTTATCATAGAGATCTGAACCTCAGAACACAGGACTTGTTTGAAAAGATTATCAATAGAATTTCGACGTAAAAGTACTGCGTTTTATGTGAACACAAGTTAGACCTTAATTTAGCAACATAACTGGACCTGCTGACCTTCCCTGACTCAAACCTTTCCTGGCAATCACAGGGAAAAAATAAAGTAGACCTGTGAGGTGTGGCGTGTGAAATTATTCGTACTAGAGGCAGGCATTGTTAACCACGGGGATGTAGCTCAAGTGGTAGAGCGCTCGCTTAGCATGTGAGAGGTACGGGGATCGATACCCCGCATCTCCAGAGATAAATTTTTCTAACAATTTAAGAAAGGTAAGAACAATTTGGTATGTCCCACCTCTCAATCCCATTCACCATAATAATGTCACCCATCCCTGCTTTATCTATTTATCCTTATTACGTTACATTGATCATTATGTCACTCCTTGTCCTACCATATACACCTTATCTCCCCTTCACTCCTACCCTACCTTACCATACTCCTTGTCCTACCTTATACTCCATTTCTCCCCTTCACTCCTGCCCCCTATACCCTATATAATATCATACTCCTTGTCCTACCTTATATACCATCATATCTTCCCCTCACTCCTTCCTTACCCCAAGATTAATAGAATACTTTGTAGAATATTAATTAATCCTGCTGTATACTCTATGTCACTACGTTGTTTCCCAAGGTCTGAATGTCTCTCTGTGTGTGACCTTGGTGAACCTACTACGTCGCCTTCTGCACCCTAACCCAAATGATAGAGGAAAACCACGTAACTCCCCCGGCTTGTTGATTGTGCCCTTAAGGGGAGAGTATACTTTTGGTGGTACATTAGAGTCCCTTGATTCCTCCAAAGTATGCCAGGAAACAGGACCAGAGGAACGAAAATAATGGTCGACTGTTGCCTGGAATAGTTTGGAGGAATAATTTGATCCAGATTTACCCAACAGTGTACTTACTACCCCCTTAAGAACCCTGCATGTGGTTGTGTATGAACATTGGAGGCTTCTGATTCCTCCTGACCATGCCACGAAACAAGCTCCTTCCATATAGAGGTGTATGCATGGGTTTGTGTGTGTAGGGGTGGGGGTGGGATTGGATGTTTCGTGGCAATATTTGAAGGACTCTCTAACCTTAATATTCCAAGTCATGCCACTCAACCTTATACTACGTTGTGCAAGATCCATTAAACTCGACATTTTTTTTTTTTTTTGATGTTTTTTTAGCTGACGATAGTTGGCCACGTTTTCCATCCTGTGTCTCAATGTCATATACAAACTGATAGCATTTCATTAATTAATCTTACTAGTATAAAGTAGATAATTATGATGTCACGCGGACTACAACAAAACAGGCCTCAATTTTAATTCGTACACTGGGATATGTTTGTTATCTCCTGTATAGTATAGTTGTTGTGAGGAATTATTAGCGTCCCTTCAATTCAACCCACACACCAGAGTATCATCCCATATTTATCACAAGAGGTTTTTACGTCGTATGTTATACGTGTGAGAGGTGAGAATAATTTGGATTTAGCACAAGAGAATATAACATGAAATCAGAACATCCAAAATTGGCCAATGGAGGGAATCGCGAGACAAAAATAAAATATAAATAAAATAAATATATAAACGAAAAAAAATTGTGCTAGATGTTCCTTGATAAAAAAAATAATAATAATAATAAAATAAAGAATAACATAGATAAATATATAAATAAAATATACTTTGTGTTGTGGAGACTTCGTTGTTTATTATACTGCAATGTCAGCTCAGAAAAAACTTCAGTAAAAATCAGAAAGTATATAGTATCTGAGAAAATTAATTTGTTGGAGGGAATTGGAGGACTGCTAATAATAATATCCTCTAAACAATGCAACGAAACAGATTAGTAACCTTTGTAGTGTACTAATGGTTAATTTGTTTGTTTGTTTCCTCGGGTAGTTTGGAGGAAGCAAGTTTAACCCTTCAATATTGATCCAAAGCTGTATATATAATGTTTATATGATGAAATAAGGGATTGATTGATTGAGATGAATGGGAGGGACTAAAGGAGGACAGGGAAAAGAGAAAGAAGGAGAGGAGGGGTTGAAGAGATGAAAATTGATGACTGATCTGGACCGAAGGGGTGTCAGTCAAGATGCATATGTTCAGTACTGTAGCAACTCCATGCATGGCAATATTACTCTCTACCACTAGAGAGAGAGAGAGAGAGAGAGAGAGAGAGAGAGAGAGAGAGAGAGAGAGGTCTTCAATAAATGTATAGCCACACACGCACACATAGAGAGAGAGAGAGAGAGAGAGAGAGAGAGAGAGAGAGAGAGAGAGAGAGAGAGGTTCAATAAATGCATAGCCACAGAGAGAGAGAGAGAGAGAAAGGTGTATAATAAATACATAGCCACAGGTGTAGTGAAATGTCAGGTCAGACTGTAATCAGGTTATGGTACACTGGTCTCCATCATGGTCTCTTTAACTAAGGGGCAAGTTGTTTTGTGTTGGTAATTCTGGACCAACTGAATCCTTTAAACTATTCCAAGCAACAGAACTCCATTAATTTTCATATTCTGGTGCTGTTTCCTAGCATACATTGGAGGAATCAAGGCACTCCAATGTACCAAAAGAGAATTACCCACTTAACCTCATGGAGAGATAGATAAATAGATAAATAGATAGACGTTC
>JAWZYT010000303.1:0-12500 GCA_034508575.1 Petrolisthes manimaculis
AAACTATTTGCTACGGGATAGTCGATATCGTCCTCCAATATTCTCCTTCATTTTCTGTACAGTCGGTGAAGGAAGTATCTGAAGACCATTGGGGTTTTCTCATCAACTTTGTCTACCACTGATATGTTTACTCTTGGTTTTATTGTCAGAACTTGCTAGAGGTGTTTCAATACCTTGTTCCCCGATTTTACTTTATCATTTCCTTCTATAAACTGAGATGAGAAGGAGCAAGATGACTTAATTAACCTATGAAAATTCAAGTCTTTCTTAAAAATGTACATATATTATACAGTATATGTTTCCTTTTTCAACACAGTTCTTCAACTTTGAGCTCCTTAACGTGGACAAGCAGTATGGTGGTCGAGGCATCGCGTCTATGTTGGTCCAACAATGCTGTAACGTAGCCAGAACCCAGGAATTCTCTTGCCTCGTCGCTGAAACTACAGGTACAGGACAACACAATACTTATATATCCATCAATGTACAGTAGCGGTACATACTCCTTGACCAGGGCGTAAGGGGAAGTCTATTCAAGGACTATGTGCCGTCACTGTACCTTTCACTACTGTCCGACACTTTATCTAAATCTATGTAACTATATAATACATCTGCCAATGTAGGAGAGAGTGTATGCATAAATACAGAAAATAGTTCTTTAAGGGGAGACTATTTTATTGGTATATTAGAAGGCTACTGATTCTTGCCAAACTTTGCCAGTAAACACATCCTTATTAGAAACACTGAGGTCGTCTGTTTCCAGGCATGGTTTGGAGAAATCAGTAACCCTCCAAGTTATCAACAAGACAGTATCCCCACTTAAGTATAAAATTTGTTAGGCTAGTGATCTTTCCACACTATACTACAAAACAGATCCCCTGCTTTGATACCAAAGTTGTGTGTGTCCTGGTATAATTGGGAGGAATCAGCGGCCTTCCTCTCCATTTGTCCACAACATAACTAATGATCCCCATAACCATAAAAGCCTACTCTCTGCTGAACCATTAATTCCTGCCAGTGAGATATACGTGACTTGAGCTTTATGATGAAAATGGACTGGGTTTTTTGTTCATATATTATTATAGGCTACATCTTTTTATCTTCACTGGGTTTTTTTTTCTAATATACATATCATTTTATCTTCATTGGATTTTTATTCATATATACACATTTTTTTTCTTCACTGGTATATATTAAAGTTTGTTCGTATATCAATGTTGTTGTTGTTTTTTCTATAGGTATCTTCTCGGCCAAGATCTTCGGGCGACACAACTTCAAGACGATCAGAGAGGTGCAGTATTCACAGTTCCGTCAGAACGGCCGCATCGCCTTCCCCAACACCGGCATCCACACCTCCGCCAGGGTCTCCGTCAAGATCCTGGAGCCCCTCGAGTCTAACAGCACCACCAACACCACCAAAACCATCACCACCACCAACGCCACCTCACCACCACCACCACACTCGTAGATACTCCACTACACTCCCTCGTCTGATAAGATAAGAACGCCTCCTATATAATATCTGATCCTAAAACATGGTAATTATCAACTATCTATCAGCCATCGTTGGGAAGAATCTGCAAATCCTTTTCCAGATCAAATTAGGAACTTTTTCTCTGACTGATAATATTGTGGGTTTTTGAAACGTATGTACCGTATATATAACAACATTCCTAGCAGCACTATTCGTTTCGCTGGAAATAGTGATTAATAATATACTCTTTTACTGTTAACAAAGAAAAGGCTTCGAATGAGAAAACTGGGGACCTCACCTTCGTCACAAATTATCTGTGGCCTTCACAGGACTAGAAAACACTCCTTTATCCTAGCTTCACTCATAATAAAACGAACGATTTACTGATAAGAATACCGTACATTAGATTCTCGTATGAATTTGAGTGTTTTCTTCCTTTGATATCTAGACGCTTTTTGGTAGTGACATAACGACATCACTTAATCCTTCTCAAGATAATAAACAGCACACTTCTACACTTTCAACTCCACCGATACAGATTATAATAAGGGGAGAATATCTTAATTAAATTGGAGGACTATTGATTCCACCCAACTAGGCGAGGAAACAGACGATCTCAAACGTTACTAACAGGGGCCCTCTATTCCCTGGTATAATTGGGAGGAATCAGTAGCCCACCAATTCACCGTCAAGAGATTATCCCCTAAATCCACTAATAAGAACGGGTACACCTTCTTCTGATAATGTTAAGGGCCTTTTCCGTCTCACATACATTAATTACTTATGGGACTAAGAGATAACACCACTAAATTACCCATTCCCACAAAGATAAAATATTGAGGAATCTACTACTAATAACTATAAAATATATGCTATCACGACTATGTATATCTTTGCTGACAATGAACTTAAAATTATTATCAACTAGTACAATGAAAGATAAAAGTTGTGTTGTTGTTGTTGTTGTTGTTGTTGTGCCCGGTAATCACTGACAACGAACCACACTCATACACTGAAAACCAAGGTCACATTTACCCTACAAACTGAGGCCCAATGTGTTCTTATTTAGTAGACGTTTCCACCAATGTTTTGAATGCAATTTTTGTCTTTCATTGTGCATGCAGTAAGTAAAATTCTACATGTTAAACCAGATGTATTTCAAATAATAATAATATTCTCACCCTCCAGCAGATAAGCAAACTAATTCATTCGCCTTCAACACGTATATGGGTGCTAAATATAAACGTTCCATATGTAGGCTATAGGAAAATGTTAATATAACTAGTTTGGCCTTCCATAACGAATAATCATCCCACGTCTAACGAACAACTCTTCCACTTAATTAACGAAAATGAGAGAAAATATGTCACCATGTTTTATTATAACGAAGACATTAAAGTATTAATTCAATCTAGTCTTTCCAATGAACTGTTAATCCTTCATCTTATAAAATACACTGTTTATGTAAAGAGAATATTTATCCTGAAAAAAATATATCACTTTATTTTATAACGAATATAATTATCTAACACACTCGTATTGAAGAAATTCCTCCCAGATCATGGTAGTCATAATCCTAACATATCTTGGCCTTATAATATAAAGAATATACATCTCAAGAATATAATCCCATAAAATATATATATAACCTCTGACCTAATAATAAAATATATAACGACTTTGCTCCTCATGAACATAAACATAGTATGCGCTTAATATTCTCAATTCTTACATAGGCATTAACAGACAAACTATCAATTATCATACCAATATACTGTACTGTTCCGTAGGCTATATCCATATAACCATGATAACAGTTACTGTACTCTGGTTTTATGACACGAACGAATACTGAACGAATAAACTTGACCCTACACACCAACACTTCCCTTGAGAGCCTTACTAAGTGTGTAACCTTAATGACCCTGTGATCTTGTGTGAGAATTGGAGGCTTCTGATTCCTCCTGACTATGCCACGAAACGAGCTCCTCCCATAGAGGTGGTGTTTCGTGGCAATATTTGAAGGACTCGCTAACCTCCAATTTTCCGACTACATCACGGGGTCCCTAAGTCATATCAGGTACAGTTGAGAGTCCATGTTTCAATACACAAGACGGTAACTGGACTGAATGGGTAAACACGTGTGACACCTTCCCCCTGGCTGGCATTGAGTTGGATTAGAACCCTATGACTAACTTTAACAGCAGCAGTTTTTAATGAGTTACAAGCAAGCAAACAAGTTCTCCCCACTGATCAATAGAAAAAAAAAAACTTCCAGAAGAATACTTGAAAACAGGGCTTGAATGAATGTGTCCTTATTATGTGTCCTTTATTATGTGTATTGAAACTTAAGGGGGACATTTTGTGTTGGTCAATCTGGAGCAAAGGATTCCTCCAAACTATTCCAAGCAAAAAAGAGAACACCATTATTTTTGTTCATCTGTTCCTGTTTCCTGGGATACTTTGGAGGAATCAAGGCACTGCAATGCAACAAAAGTGAATTACCCCCTTAAAGGAAATGGTATATATACGTTTGGTACATTGGAGCGTCTGGATTCCACCAAAGTATGCCATGAAACAGGACCACATTGATAGCAATAATGGTGGCCTATAATAGCTGTAGCCTGGAATAGTTGGGAGGAATCAGTTGCTCCAGATTTAACACCAATACTGTACTACCCCCTTACGACCGCAACTGTACCAGAGCGAACACGAGACCTTCTTTATATATAAGTGGCATATCAACCAACCCAGGGAAATGGCTCTTACGTGGCTTGGCTTTACACGTCAATATTATACAACAGATCAATGGTTCATACGCCCCTCTTCCTCTGTACAGAAATAACATAACAATAGCGATCATCTGTGGTCAGGAAAACAGCCCAATTAATGTTATAACAAAAACACACACACACACACACACACACGCGCACACGTAATTAATATCATGAAAACACACACACACACACACGCACACGTAATTAATATCATGAAAACAAGATCATTAACACAATAACAATGACATAAAAGTCGTTCCACGGGTCGGTTCTTTAAAGGGGAGAGTATACTTTTGGTACATTGCAGCGCCTTGATTCCTCCAAAGTATGCCAGAAAATGGAACCGGAGGAACAAAATTAGTGGTGGCCTGTTTGTTGCTTGGAATAGTTTGGAGGAATAATTTGCTCCGGATTTCCCATCACTGTATCCTCTCCTTAAAGGGGTTGAGATGCATGGGAGGACTAACGATTCCTTCACTAGCTGCTACAAAACAGTTCCCTTACTCGTATCCTCAAGAACAAGTCAGTTTCCGGGCACAGTTTGGAGGAATTAGTTGTTCCCCTCCAACTGGTCCTACACACAATAGATTAATTACTAGTATTTATTAAGAGGATATATTTTACAAGTATTCATTGAGATTAATTACTAGTATTTATTAAGAGCATAGTTTACCGGTATTTATTGAGATTAATTACTAGTATTTATTAAGAGGATATAGTTTACCAGTATTCATTGAGATTAATTACTAGTATTTATTAAGAGCATATAGTTTACCAGTATTCATTGAGATTAATTACTAGTATTTATTAAGAGCATAGTTTACCAGTGTTTATTAAAGGGATAGTATACGTTTGGTACACTGGAGCATATTAATTCCTCCAAAGTTCGTCAGGAAACAGCCAGATTAACTAAAAATTATAGTAACCTGTTGCCTGGAAGAGTGTGAAGGAATAGTTTGCTCTGGATATATCAACAATACACTGCCCCCTTAATTAAAACCTCACATTCCGATCCCTACAAGTAACGAACGAATCAAGTGTCTTCAGATAAAATCAAAACAATGAGTATTATTGCGTATTATTTTTTTATTAATGAGAATTGAGCCTCCCTTACGTAGGTGTATTTTCATTACACTAAGCTATTACCAACTATCTTTTCTGAGCCATTAAGGGGATTATTCTTTGGAGAGGTACATACATACATTGGAGGGTTACTGCTATCCTCCAAACTATGCCACGAAACAAACAGATCCTCTATTACTAACAGTGGGGTCGTCTGTTTGTCTAAGCCTAGTTTACAGGAATCAGTCAGTACATCCATCTATAGCTCTCCAATTTACCAACAGGATAATTATTCTCCCCTTAATGAGTTACAGAGAAAGATTCACCATTTGTTTTTTTCCCACCCATAGGTTAGGACATCCTGGTTATGATATTTACGAAGCTAAAATCATACACGAAGATGAAAACTGGCTTCACATAGAATAGTAGAGATAGATAAAAAGAAAAATCCATTCATCGCAGCCCTGACAGGTGAAGCCAATGTAATTTTTCGTAGCTAGAATAAATGAAGCCAAATGTAACCCCAACAGAAAGTGAAGCCAGTGAGTTAGAAAGGAGTAATTAATTGTATATCTTAAATGATGTTAAAAACGAGATACTCTATTTATTATCAATGGTAAAATAAATACTAATGTGAAGGTAGGTGAGGTTCCCAAAGGTGTCATTCTAATAATAACAGTACAATCCGGGTGTTACAGGTAAAGGATATCAAACCAATGTTGTTACTAGGAAAATAATTATATCACAGTGAATATAAATGAGAAAAATGTCAAGAAAAAGCAGGATACCAAAATAGAACACCTCGAAATAGAAAATGGAAATAACAAAAAAAATGTCATATATAAAAATGGAAATTCATTTGTGGAAAAGGATTTTTTTTAATGGAAACACAGAAAAGAGAGAAATAAAATTATATGAAAAACAGAAAATACCGTAAATAGTTAACCTAAAAATCATACGACAGAGCATTTATTTAAAAGGGACAACCGTGAAATACAAGATATAATTTATAGAAATAGGTATCATGATATTATTAATTTACAGCTAACACACAGAGACTGAAAACCTAAAGAAAATACAAAAGATAAAAACTGAAGTGAGGAAAAATGAAAGTCTAGGCAGAAAATAGAGAAATGAACCATGATCAAAAATTAACAAAATGATGCAGACTGAAAACTACAGAAAATGAGAAGATAAAATAAAAAAGCGAAAATCCGAAATGGAAATCCTCACGTGAGCCCCACAAACGCAATGGGTAAAAATATATATGTATAAAAAATATTAAAAAAATAATGGTGGCTTCCTATTAACTCCGTCGGGTGTGTGTGTGTTTGGCTAAGGGGGGTTTTAAGGGGGAGTTGACTGGGGGGTTCAAGGGGAGGGGAGGGAGAACCCAAGGTGCCCTAAACTGTTAAAAAAAAAAAAAAAGGGCGCCCTCTGACACCCCTGGGGGACACTTCCATTGACCTATTATTCCCCCCAGTGGGTGTGTGTTTGTTTGTTTGTTTGTTTGTACGTGTGGCGCGTTCCTTTCCTCCCAAGTGTTTCATGATAAATAAATAGGTTAATGTAATATAAGAGATCCGATACAAGGGACAAGGTTTGGCTGGGGAGATGAAGAATATTTATTTTCATGCCACGCCAAAATTCAATCATCAGAATTACAAACTTAACACTGTATATTCAATTATTTTTTTTATGCAACAAGGGTTTCAATTTTTACCACACACTGCACCTTTCAACAATATTTAGCCAAAGAAGCTAAGGATACGAATATTATTATCCATGCTGAAATTTATTTCAAAATTACTTCTTAATCAACATTAATAATATTAACAATAATAATAGTGATAACAATTATAAAAAGTGAAAAATAATATTATGAAAAATATATATAAAATGAATAAACATTTTAAAATTTACGAAACTACAATAAATTCTCTCCCAGTCAAATATTGCCTTCCCTTGTTTTAAATTGC
This sequence comes from Petrolisthes manimaculis, assembly GCA_034508575.1. Lineage (NCBI taxonomy): Eukaryota > Metazoa > Arthropoda > Malacostraca > Decapoda > Porcellanidae > Petrolisthes > Petrolisthes manimaculis. The sequence continues at coordinate 7,290 of JAWZYT010000303.1, forward strand.
CTCCCTCGTGATGAACTTTAAACCAACAATTTAAGTGTTTTGATTCAGTGATCTAATTCGTTGTTTCACGTGTGGTCGAACTGCCTGTCTGCCTGCCTGTCTGTCTGTCTCCCTGCTTGCCTGCCTGCCTGTCTGCCTGCTTGTCTGTCTGTCTGTCAGTCTGTCTGTCTGTCCCCTTTCTCTACAGGCGGTGTCACACAGGGCATATTTTCCCTCCAAACTTTTATCACGAAGTGCCAGCCATCCAACTTCCTCGAAGGTGATAGTCTCTTGACGGTAAATTAATTGAAGGGTTACTGATTCCTCCACATTACTCCACGATATAGATCTACTACCAACACTGATGTACTATAGTTCGTTTTCTGGTATAGTCTGTAGGAATCTGTATCCCTCCATCCACTTCACCAACAAGAGAGTTTCCCCTTAAGCTTGGATACCTCAAGGGTTGCTGGTATAGAGTGAATGGTGTTTGTTAAAGTGAGTTCCTCCCTGACTAACACATGACGGCAATATTGCAAAGCCTCCCACACGTGCACATATTGCATTGCATCATTTGTACACATCCAGGACGAAGACAGATGGGTGGGGGTTAAATTAAAAGCGAGAGCTGCTGCTTTTTTATACAACGGCTTACTGTGTTGTTGTTTATACAGTTAAGAGAGGACCAGTGTGATCTGACGCATGGGTTTGTTGTTATATCATTTCCCAGTACGATGTGGAACTTGAGAATTCATAATTGTGTCAACTCTGCTCGCTTGCTTCTCAAATCATGGGGGAATGAAGGTCTGCCCTGTAGTGATCACCAACCTATTTATATCGGGTACCGTATATATCACAGCACGAGCACATCTTCCTCTATCCTCTCGTCAGTCTGAGGTTTGATCCGTCCTCCGATATGTTCTCTTATGGGAAAGGATGACGGAGGAAGGAGAAAATTATACATACATACATAAAGTGCTGGTGTGATATATAAGACCCCTTTACGCTTCTTGCCTCAGTCATGTTGTACGCTTTATACTAGCTCGCCTGTTGAATCGCCTGTCGTATGCTGACCTATACTTATGCAATACTACACCTATAGCTATCTCTTATGCATCTCTACCTTGCAATATTACTTAGACATCTCTTATGCAGTTTGCAATATCATCTATACACCTATCTCTTGTGTATCTCTCAACTTGCACTGTTACCCACCTCTCTCTCTCTCTCTCTCTCTCTCTCTCTCTCTCTCTCTCTCTCTCTCTCTCTCTCTCAAAACTGAATACACCAGACGAAACTTCATCTTTTTTATATATTTTTGTAATCATTCTCCTTCTGCCTCCCAATAGTTTTATCTCAAAGGCGCATCCACACATACCCTCAAGCACTTGGGGATAATAAGTTAAAACAACACATTCACAAACAAACTGTCAGCATGTAAAAAAGATGATGATAGTGAATGTGGACGCGCCTTTAATTAATTCGAACTTTGTATTCGGTATATATGCCTTAAAAATTTCCCCTCGCCTTTATTCTAACTTGTATTCGGTATAATTTATATGCCTTAGAAATTTCCCCTCGCCATTAATTCTAACTTGTATTCGGTATATATGCCTTAAAAGTTCCCCTCGCCTTTAATTCTAACTTGTAATAGGTATGCCTTAAAAAAATTCCCCTTACTTTCTCTACATCAGTAAGTATTGCCTAAAATATTAAGTCTAGCTTCACTTTCTCTCCCGACTTCTTTCTCAACCTTCTTTTCCTTCTTCTTTTTCTTCTTCTTCTTAACACAACTTTATCCTACTGTCACATGTTACCTCTGTATTAAAGATAATAATAATAATTATAACTGCTTTACCACTTTTTAATAAGTACAAAAATGTTCATGCGCATGTTTCTCCCTTGCATCCCTTCCTATACTAAGATTTATCCCCCATAACCCATTCGATGACCAAAAATAATAAGTACAGTATCTTTCCCATAAAATATGTGTATCTAAAATTACATTTATCCCAAATTCCATCCACTTGTTAAAAAGAAAAGGACTTCGAATTTCCACATATACTGTACGGAACTTCAGGCCAAAACCTTATCCAAAATCCACGACCTTCCATTTCTTAAAGTACTCCCCCCCCCCCTCCTCTACTTACTATAACCATGTACAGTCATCACCAAAAGTCCCGTCGCCACTCACAGTCAGATGATGATAATAATAAAAAAACTATGTTGTTGTGTATGGATAAAAAGTTCCATCTGGGGTGCGTGGGCTACATACATACATACATACATACATAAATACATACATAAATACATACATAAATACATACATACATACATACATACATACATACATACATACATACATACATACATACATACATACATACATACATATACATATATATACATACATACATACATACATACATACATACATACATCATAGAAGAGTCAAGTTCAAACATCCCATTCACGACACTGTGTCTGAATATATGTCTTGGGTAACTAACTAACTAACTAACAGACCTGAGAGGCGACATGGAGCTATAGACGAATCAAGACCAATAGAATAAAGTACTATAGTCTATTGGTGTTGGGATGTTTTTTTGATGAGTGTATTGTACTACCGGTGTTCACTCTCTCCCATGTGCTAACTTTTTAATTCCTATGCATGGTTTCTGTGTGCATTCCAAACTCGTGTAATTCCCGATTTTCAACTCAACTTATCCACTGTGAATAGATACTACTACTACTACTACTACTACTACTACTACTACTAACACTACTACTACTACTACTGCCTTCCCTATTCCCACCTAACAACCAAGTCCTAGCTACTGTGAATAGACACTGTTGTACCTTCCCACTCCCTGCCTGCCTTATCGAAGTCTTTGTACTCTCCCCCAACTCTAATACTGTTTACTATGCATGTTCCTGCTACCTATAATATACTTCGCTCTCCATTTTCCCTTCTCATCTTTCCAGCAATGACCTCCATTCCACGCCGCTCGGATTTATGTCTTGTAATAATAATATATATCATCTAAATCACACAAAACTTTACAGAAAATACGAACGTCAGTTACTATAAACCTATATACATCAATAGATAATGAAACTTGTTACTTCCATTATAATTACAAATCTAATGTTTCTGAGATGAATTTCTAAATTATATTTGCAAAATGTTTAAAATAGTTAAACTAGTTACAGTTATATTAAATCACTGCACATGTTAAATTGTTACACACTCACATTTAAGTATGTTAATAATAATATATACTCGGAAATATATTTTCAACTGGATGTTAACTCTGGGATAGATTCTCGTTGCTAGGAATTATTTAGCTATAAACAACAAACTATGTAAAGCTTAGACTTAAAACAATCTACAACCACATACTTCTTTCAAGAGCACTACTCACTGTTTCAAATTCTACTGTCACAATCCTAGACACTCTTATTTCTATTTACCCCGAGCTTGTGTGAAGACTAGAGGTCATTGTCTCTTCCTTCTATATATACTACATAAGCCTTTGTTGTATGTAAACATGCCTATATACATAATATATATATATATATACATAAGTCTAAGGTAAACTACCATGTATAATAAATACCTTACTACTACATGTTGTTATATTAACTGAGGAACTGCCTTCCGGAGACGTCTAAGTGAGACGGATAACTGCACTTTACTTATGGGTGAATATACACTAGTAGGATTGTTACTATCATTTTCGTCCACAATTCACAAGTCTATATTCAGAAAGAGCATCAGAGTGTAAATGGAGCTTCAGAACCACGTGAACAATATAAGTATAGTACTGCAATTCCCAAAGTTTCATTATTCTGAATATGCCTCGACATTAAATATACATACAACACTGAAGACTACTGTATATTATGTAACAGAGTATCAAAGAAGCTACAAATCTGTATATGTAACAGAGTATCAATGAAGCTATCAATATGTTGTAGATGTCCTGTGGTTGAGTGGATACGCTTGTGTCACCCCCGCGAACCCTGATTTCATTCCAAGCACAGAGTACATCTTACCTCATGCATGTTTTCATATAACCTTCACACACTGCTCTAGTATTCAGTGAGGTAACACACACACACACACACACACACACACACACACACACACACACACACACACACACACACACACACACACACACACACACACACACACACACACACACACACACACACACACACACACACACACACACACACACACACACACACACACACACACACACACACACACACACACACACACACACACACACACACACACACACACACACACACACACACACACACACACACACACACACACACACACACACACACACACACACACACACACACACACACACACACACACACACACACACACACACACACACACACACACACACACACACACACACACACACACACACACACACACACACACACACACACACACACACACACACACACACACACACACACACACACACACACACACACACACACACACACACACACACACACACACACACACACACACACACACACACACACACACACACACACACACACACACACACACACACACACACACACACACACACACACACACACACACACACACACACACACACACACACACACACACACACACACACACACACACACACACACACACACACACACACACACACACACACACACACACACACACACACACACACACACACACACACACACACACACACACACACACACACACACACACACACACACACACACACACACACACACACACACACACACACACACACACACACACACACACACACACACACACACACACACACACACACACACACACACACACACACACACACACACACACACACACACACACACACACACACACACACACACACACACACACACACACACACACACACACACACACACACACACACACACACACACACACACACACACACACACACACACACACACACACACACACACACACACACACACACACACACACACACACACACACACACACACACACACACACACACACACACACACACACACACACACACACACACACACACACACACACACACACACACACACACACACACACACACACACACACACACACACACACACACACACACACACACACACACACACACACACACACACACA